>PVIA01013999.1:0-29058 GCA_004024845.1 Tonatia bakeri
CAAGTCTTGGCAGAGAAAGAGATGGATTTTCACAGCAGCACAAACCTCACACACTGAGCCCAAGGCCAGACCACGAGGCAGCTCCCTGTCTTGTCCTCCGCTGCGTCCATGGGGGTCTGTCTGGCTCTGGCTCCTCCTGCCCCATAGGGAGGAAACAATGGCCCCCACATCTTCCCCCTGGCAGCTCCAAGTCCGGGCTAAGCAGAACAGAGGGGCCTGCGAGAGGGCGGAGTTCGGGACAGGGGCGACCCAGAATGAGATTCCCCAAATGCTGGGAGCGGGCAGCCGTGCTCCTGAGCGGGCTGCTCCCCCACCCCCACGCCAGCCCCGGTCTGTGCAGAAACCCGCCCTCGCTCAGAGCCACCTCTCGGGACTGGCCTGGGACAGGGAAGAGTTTGCTGGGCCTTCACTCCATCACTGCACTTCCCCTGGGGTCAGGCTGTGAGTGAAAACGGAGAAGCCCAGGAAAAACCCGCGGTAACAGGCAGGGGGTAGAGCAAACGGCGGGCGGCACAGGCTTTGTTTCAGACAGACTGGTTCTCAGCCTTGGCTCTGCTCTAGATGGCTGTGTGACTTTGGGCAGGTTACTCAGCATCTCTGAACGTCCGTCCCTGCCCCTGAGAAATGGGGTGATCACAGATCACACGGCACAGCACGTCTGATGGAGTGCTTGATGAGGAGCCATTATTTTTGAAGCGCAGGTACTGGCGGGAAGCTGACGCCAGGGCTGCTCCATGGAAGAGTAAGGTTCGTGCAGGGGAGAGGCAGAGAACGGGGGCTTTGGGGCTTGGAGGGAACTGGTAATATTGCCTGAAATGACTGCACAGAAGGCTCCCACCAGTTCCCACTGTGCTGCATAAGCCTTCAGCTGCTTGGCTTCTGGGCCCTTGGCCCTGGCGGCGCCTCCTACTGGGATTCTGAGGGACAACCCTTGCAGGTGTGCCTTCGCCGGTTTGGGGACCCCCACACGTACCTAGACGGGGCTGAAGGGCTGGAGTTTATCCCACAACGTGGATCCAAAGCCCCCTTATGAAGGGCGGTCCAATTGAGAAATGAATCCGCCCTTTGGGAATGCAGGAGCAGCAGCAGCTTGGGGTGGTGTGTTGTGACGGAGGAGGACATTCTGGGTGGGCCCTGCTTGCGTTTGCAGCATCATGGGGGAGGCGTCCTGGGAGACCCACGTGATTCTGAGTGATTGCATCGGGGGCTCGGGGAGAACCTGGGCCGGGGACAGACCAGGACAGGCACTGGTTTAGGGGTGACTTTGCAGCTAAGAGATGGTGAAGGCAAGGAGAGAGAAAAGGGATCCCCAACATCCTTCAGCGGTGGGTGGGGTGGGTGGGGTGGGTGCAGGAGACCCAGCAGGAAGGGCTGGGGGGCAGTGGGAGGGCAGCAAGAGGCCGGGGGAGGGCAGGGCCCTGGCAGCTGAGGGTGTCGAGGATGAGGGCAGGGGACAGGTCCATGGTCAGGCTGTGGGGTCTGGAGCCTGCACATTGGCTGCAAGAGGAGAGGGCCCATGGGCAGTTTTCAGGATGTGGTCTGCAGTGGCCCCGGGCTGAGGAGAGGTGGCTGGGGCTCAGATGTTGCCCCTGGGTGGGGTGGAGGTGCGGCCTCTGCCCCCAGGTGGACCTGTGTCCGGGTCCCAGGGTGGCCCCGGGCAGCTCTGCACTCCGTGGAGCCTCTTCCCCTCCTGTGACCCAGTGAGGCCGCTTCCCTGACATGTACACTGGGCCTGGAGGCTCGGCTCCTGCTGGCAGCCCCGGGGTCCCAGTGTGTCCCCACGGGGGTGCAGGGCTCTGCAGCTAGCACACTGCCTGGCTTTCTTCCTCACCTCCCTGCTCAGGGTTGCATGAGCCTCGCACATGCACTTCACTGCTAAGTGACCTTCACCGAGGTCGGGGTTTCCAGGGTGCAGGTGGTCACTGGGGGTGAGACCTCTTCCGAATGTGATTCCAGAATCGCTCTGGTCCGGCAGGCAGCCATCTGGGTGCTGCTTGTGCTGTGGCCGGGGAGGGTGGAGGCACAACTGTCCCCTGGCTCCTCTGCAGGCAGAATTCTTCTGTGGCTCAGGGCCTCTGGGGTCTGGGGACCTTAGAGACAGAGGTGGGTTCCCGGGGTGGCCGAGCGGTGCAGTGCGGAGTCTCCTGGTTCCTCTCATCAGAGGATGCAGCTTGGCATTTGGTGTCCCTTCAGGATGTGCATGGAGGTCACCGCTTGCTGCCGCCCCAGGCCCTGCAGACTCGGCCGAGGGCAGGAGCCAGAGGCTGGGGGGCTGGAGAGCGGAGCCCCCGAGTCCCAGGAAGGTGGCAGGCCCCCGCAGCCCCGATCTCCAAGGGGCAGGCCCAGGACGTGGGGGTGAGAGGGACCACGTTTCCACGTGCAGCTGGAGGACATGCACACAGCGGCTCTCTCCTCACAGTGCTCTCGCCTGCTGGGGCGAGGGGCTGGGCCCAGGGGTGCGGTGTGCACATGTCTTGCAGCCCAGGGTGTGCCTGGGATTGCTCGGGTCCCCTGCGGCCTTGTGGGTGATGGGGACCTGTGTTCATCAGGCGGTCTGGGATTCACCCAGGGCAGAACCCACGGTCTTCAGTGCTGCAAGCTCCCCCGGTGGACAGCAGACTCCTCTGACGGGGAGGCAGACAGCACAAACGCCCACTAGGGTTGCAGCTGCTGACGGCTCATGCCCCTCGTGGGGGGCACTTCACGACCTTCGGGGCTGTTCTCTCTGAAACACTTTAGGCTCAGAGAGGTTAAGTTACTTTGTCAAGGACACACAGCCAGCTAAGGTGAACAGCAGAGCAAGCCAGGAACTGTGGAGTCCCAAGTCCCCACAGCCCACGGTCTTCCTCTTGTCCACGCTGCCATCCAGTGGTCATCGAGGAGCCCTTGCCCATGAGCGAGAGGAAGCTTCCGATGGCATCAGGTGGATTAAGCACCGCCCTGCACTTCTAGCTCTGTGATCTGGGGGATGGTAACTAACTCCAGCCTTCAGGTCTGCATCTTCGCCAGCAGAGGGCGCTAACTACCCGGTCTGCCAATGAAATAGTAAATGAGTCCTCTTAAGTTTCTAAAGCCACGGGGCACTCAAGGCTCGGGGCGGGGGCGGGGGGGCAGAAAAGACTGAGCTCTCGTTCTACACCCAAACCCTCTCTACCTGCTCACAGTGATGTATAATACATAAGATCCAAAGTGATTAAAGTCCTTGCGGACGTGATCAGAAGTCCATGGTTAACCACTGTTGGCTTCGGTGCTGACTGATGTGGACCCACAGTTCTGAGTGTCCACAGTTTTTTTTTAACTCGTGGGAAATGTGCTGGTGCTCTGTGGGGGGAAGTGCGGGGGAGGGGCGCGGTGAGGAGAGAAAAGGCGGAAGGAAGCAATTGCAGGAGGGCTCCCGGCTCTGCGGACGCTCTTTGTGCATGAACCTCAGGCCTTCTGCGGCTCCTCATCGCGAACAATAGGAAATCCGAACAATAACTCCCCTGTGGGCCATTTTCTTTAAAACAGAGCAGAGTTCTCTAAATGCTTCTCACCTCTGAGTCAGGTGTCTGGGCTTCCAGCTCCCCTCCCCCTCTTCTACACACTCTTCCTTTTTCTTCTAAGTTATGCCCCAGGAAAGCAGCACCAGGGCCCCTCATACACAGGCAAGCCCTGAGGCAGAGGGAGAGGCTGCCCCCCACCCCGTACCTTCCTCCTGAGGGAAATAGAGACCTTCTTGAAAAGCAAAGGCAGCCCTGGCAAGGGGCCCCCTCGGAGAACAGGAAGGTTCAGACCGAGACGCGGCGGAGGGACCCTTACCATCCTTTCGGTGTTGGGGACTTTTTTGTAGAAGGTTTTCTCTGTGTCTCCGATCCACACCACGGACGGCTGGAGCTGCCGGGCCACCTGCAAGGACAGGGAGGAGCCTCGGTTGGAAACGTGTCTCCGTCCGGGGTGCTCGGCGGGGCTCCAGGGGACAGCAGGACGCCAGGGCTCCCTGTGTTTGCCTTTGGGGTGGTGGCGGGACCTGGCGGGCGCCGCTGCGTGTGTGTGACCAAGCCCTCCTTCACTGCCACCTGCCACTCCCACCCCCTGGGCAGGGCACACGGGGAGCCTGCACGCCCCGCTCCGGGTCCCCAGGCCTCCACTCCGTTTGGCTTCAAGTCAGCCAGTGAACAATCTTCTGCTGCCCACGAACGGGGCCCTGGGCCTCGGGCTTGAATGACGGGCACCCAGTGCACCCGGGTCCCAGCAGGTCTGCTCACCGGGAGAAAAGCGAGTTCAGCACAATGTCCCCTCCCCCTTTTTCCCAGTGTGGCCTGCTCCCTGCCATCGAGGGACCGCCTCAGTGCCCAGGGCGCAGTAGCTTCCAGGAGTCATTGTTCCCTAGAAGCTATTTTGAGTTTAAATTTAAAGCTTCCCTACTTCCTGCCCCAAAGAAAAATAAGAAAATGACGTTTGTGGGGGAAAGGTCTTCAGCTTCTTAGAAAAAAAAAAGATACTTTATTATAACAGAAGCAAGATCTTATTCTTTTCAACCCCTCTTAAAAATCTCAGTTTCAGCACCGAAACCCCTGGACAAACATTTTTTACGTGACCACCGTCCGGTCAAGGGCACGCTCCCATGCCGGCAGCAGGCCCCTCCTCTGCCGTCCACTGGTGGGCGAGGGGTTTTCCGAGCCTCCACCTGTGACCTGCTCGCTCAGTCCGGTTCTCCTGGTGGGGACGGGATGGCGGGCGGGCGTTTCAGGGACCTCGGTGTGGCTTCTCTTCCTGCTCCTCATAGACCAAGCCACATGGACGGGCTAGAAACAGGCACCTCACTGGCTCGGGGTGGCCTTGAAACCATCGGTCTTGTTTCTCGCCCCTGACCTGAAGTAGCTGTGACCTGCCGGCCACACCACGCCATGGAACTGGAACATGACTGATTGTTCCCTGGACGGCCTGCTCTTCCCACGTTGGTGGGGGAATTCCACTCTTCCTGTGCCCTGGCTGCACCCGTGCCAGGACTCCTTTCCCAGGGTGGTCAGTCACCTGCTTGGGGCGCCAGGCGCCATGTGGAGGACAGTGGTTTGGAAAGGTGCCGTTATTGTTGAGTGAAACGAGTGAGTCCTTCGGCGTTAACAACAGATAACACAGGGAACGACCCTGTGCCAAGTGCCAAGTACCTCGCTGTCCAGGATACCCCTCACTCGCCAAGTGCCACATGCTATGCTGAGAGTGTACACTTTGTCCCCTTTTACAGAGGAGGTCACTGAGGCAGAGAGAGGGGTCAGCAATGTGCCCACCAGCACTGCAGAAGCGGTGGAGCTGGGGTCAGACCTGCGTGAGCTTGGCACCCTGGGCTGGCGCTCCGCACAGCCACGCAGCAGCCTGCACGTCACTATGGTCGACAGATGCCTGTTCTAGACCCTTCGTCACCCTGGGGCCGCATCCTCCTCAGTCACCTCTTGTTCCAGTGGATGAGCTCCAAAACCACCACTGTCCACCGTCCGGTCCCCCGAGAGAGGGTCTCGGATCTTCCCGACCGTTCTCCCTGGCAGGCTGGCCAGGGTGCGTGGTGAGCATGCTTCATCCGGAGCACACAGGCGGGCCCAGAAACCCGGGCCTCGAGGAGGGGTTCTCTCCCGCCAGGAGGGTACAAGGTGCAGAGCCTCCTTCCTTGGAGAAAAGGAGTCTCGGGAAGAAGTTGGCTGTTTCCAACGAGACTGTAGCGGAGGGAACCCGGGTGGGTTTACCACGTGGTACCCGGTACGCACGCAGAGGGTCAGTCCCTCCTCTCCTCACTCATGAAACTTCCCCGGAGGGGCTGGGACGCACTGGGCGCCGTGCCAAGCTGGGCCTCGTCCTCAAGGAGCCTGCCAATAGCAGGTGGGCAGACCTGAGGCCGTGAGGGTGGCCCAGGGAGAGAGGGGCGTCGGAGTGCTGAATAGGGCAGGCCTACCCTCCGGGGGCCGCTCAGTCACTCTGGGGGGTCACAAAGGCCTTGGCCAGCCCGCCAAGTTTGCTCTGACGCGGGAAGCGGTGGGGCATCGGTCAGGGACTTGAACAATGCGGCCCGTGGACGCTGGCTGGGTATGCGAAGCACCTGGTGGCGGGCGGCGGTGCCCCGGGGTGCTGGGAAATTGAGGCAAGGCTGGAGGCGAGGGGGCAAAAGGACGAGGCGGCCCCTCCCGCGCTAATGTCACACGCACTTGCCCAGTGTCACTGTGACGCGGTGCCCTTGACCCGTGGTGCCTGTGACCTACTGACCTGGCCCTGGGTTTCTGAACGTCTGGGTGGCTTCCGGGTGGCTTCCGCCCTCTCACTCCACCGAACAGTGCTCGGGGGAGGGCCTTTCAGCACGTGTGGTGGGTTCCTCGGAGTGATGGCGGGCATGACGCCGCTGGGACTCAGGGCCTGTATCCTTCACGCTCCAATGTGTGTGGCCGACATGCCGGCCGGGAGGTTCCCTTTCCCTTCCCAGCCCTAAGGAAGATCTGTTTCTCCACTCTTCTCAGTAAGTGTTAACAGTAAAAAACTCTTTGCCAATTTGTTAATGAAAAATGGCATCCTTTGCTCTTTTAATTTCCATGTAGCAGTGACAAGGCTTCGCTGAAATTACCCACAGAAGGCTTGAGGTCATGGACAATTAAATGTAATTAATGCGTAATTGGACTTCACAGGTTACATGGGAGCGTTTCCTGCAACAGCCACTAGGGGGCTCTTCAGTCCCATCAAATGTCACTGTAGGTTTCAGTTTTGTGTCAATTCTGGAATGAAGACCGATTTCCACCAACATGTGCCTTTTCAGATTCCGGAAAGCTCTGTCAAAGAATTAAAGACTCTCCACCCACGTCAGTTTTACGGAGTTGAGCTTTGGCGTTCTCCAAAGAAACACTATCAGACGCTTGGCGCCAGAACTGGGTTCCCAGGGTTAGGGTGCGGTGACCCCACAGTGAAAACCTACCTGTGTGTCTGGCAGGCCAGGTCTGCCCAGACGACCCCTGGACGCCCCGGAGATTCTTTCTGAAAGGGTCCTACTTTGCCCACCGTAGAAAACCCAGGAGAAAGTGCCTACTTTTTCCAGTAGTTGCATATCGGTTCACCAAACCGAAAAGGACCACCCACTCACTCACCCACCCACCCCACACACATAGGCTGGGTGTCAGTGAGGGGTCAGGCTCTGTGGTGGGAGGCAGGGGACATCTGGGAACATAGAGAGGGGTTGCTGCCTGCAGAGAGCAGAGCCCCCATCTCTGTATGGGGGTCGATGGGCACAGGGCACCACTAGGGTGCCCCGTGAGATTCTCTTCAAATACTAGTATGTGGGACATGTTGTATTTCTACTATTTCAAACTATTTTAAATTTCTCTTCCCTTGCATTGCCTTCTACGACACTGCGGAGCTGAGCCCTCAAGTCCTGACTAAGTGTCAGCTAGGATACACTGCAAGTGACTAGGAGTCAGGAGCGCGGCTGGGCTGACCCTGTGTGGAAAGGAAGGTAAACTGAGGCAGCAGAGAGGAGAAGGCTGGGGATGCAGGTGCCATGGACAGACTGTGACAGGTGACATGGTGGGGGGAGCAGCCTGGTGACAGGAACGCGTTAGTGCCAGTGCTGAGGACCGGGCTGCATTCGCGGGGGCGGGGCCTGGGGCGGGGCCTGGGGGCGGGGCCTGGAGGGCGGCAGGCTTGCAAAGTGCCCGGGTTTCCCTCTGAATCCCCTTCTCCTTCCCAGCCCGCCCCCACTCCTGGTGCCGACGCCGAGAGGCACGGGCATTCACGCCCGTGTGCAAGGCTATGCTCGACTCCTGCTGGCACAGTCTAGCCTCGCTGAAGGCGCCCTGCTCCCGAGTGTCTGCGCCGGTGAAAAACTCCGCGGTGTCTGCGGCACCGACTCTGGTCGCGGCTGGTCCCTGCGACCCGACCCTGGCCTGGCGCTCTGCTCCCCGCAGCGCCCACCTGCACCGCTGTTCAGCTTTCCCGTGGACCCAAAACCACTCTGAAATACGACGCCTGGGTTTAAAGAAAACAAGCAGAAGTGGGGATGCCGACGTGTGCTGGTGGCCTCCACCCGGCACAGCGCCGGGCCGGCCTTCTGAGAACGGCCCCCTTTATTTTCACACCTGAGGCCGCGCCCCCTCGGCCCCCCTGCTGCTCTCGCTCGCTGGAGCAGCTGTTTTTTGGGTCAGGTACAGGTCTTCGCTCTCTCCATATTGGATTTCATCTTGTAAAGGTGGGGCTAACGTATTTATTACATTTATTACACATCTGTGTCTGTGTCTTTTCAAATCACCCCCGAATGGCAACACGGACTTTGTTTGGGTTACCAGCCTGGCGCAGAAGCCTCACGCCTGACTCCGGCCCAGCTGTTGACTCCGGCACATCTGGACAGGGTCCCTTGGCGTGCTGCCCCGGCTGCTAGCTGCAAGCCCAGTGAGGAACTGGGGTGGCACCATGTGGCCCGGACCTGACCCTGGCTGGGCGGCCCCTCAGCCTGTTCTCCCAGCTGACACTGACTGAGGTGTGGCCTTTCTCTTGGGTCACCCTGAGGACATGGGTCCCCGGGGCAGAGGGCAAGGGAGCCATCTGTGCCATGGAGGCCAGCTGGGGCCAGGAGCGGCTGTGGGGACAGACCTTAAATCCTGAGGCCAGGCCCTACGTTTCTGTGTGTTTTTGGATGAATGAAGCACTCTGGGCCACAGTTTTCTGTGTGGAAACGGGGACGGCAGTTCCTGCCTCACGAGGGGTTTGGGCCAACGTGGGGGGCGGTGCGCACAAAACTCCTCAGCTCCATCCGTGCTCCCGGCCGAGGTCTCGGGCAATCCTTCCTGCGCATCCACCCCGACACCCTGTCCTGGAAACCCAGGGAGGTCGAGGCTCCTTGAGTGACGGCCTCGCCTGAGTGGCTTCTGTTATGCAGGGGACATGTATTAAATACCCATCGTCTGCCACGTTTCTTGGTTGGTTAGGTGACTGTGTTTCTCGTATCTCCTCACTGAAGAGATGGGTATTCTCCTCCACGTATACTCAGCTTTAGTAGAAGAAAGAACTTTAAGTTGTTCAGTTGAAGAGAGCGTTCTATAACAGTAAACACACTTCTTAAAGGAATCTGAGTTGCTCTTCCATTGAGCTCCTGCGAGTAAAGGAAAGGAACCCTCCGGAAATACTGGGGACGGAGTGGACTTGAATGTGTGGCCGTGGAACATCAGAGACTCATCTTCCCGGCGTGTCGTCGCGTGTGCAGGGCGCTGGGGCTGGAGCGAGGCTGCCGGCTGGCCCTGACCTTGTGGCGGGTTCCCGGCTGCTGCGACCTTTGCCCTCCAGGGACTAACTCGGGAATGGGGACCTTTTCGCAGAAGACAGGAGGAGCCATCCGGCCTCCTGTGGCTGCACCTCCCAGTGCATGCCACAGGCCCACCTCTGCCGCCCCCGCCACGGCCCCCGAGCTGCAGCCCACCGAGCACAGGACGCACACAGGGCGCCTCCCTGCCTGTGCCTCGCCGGCTTTCTTTCGCTTAATTAAAAGCAAACACCTCTCTGCAGCTTGGACAGCTGGTCTGTCACGCATGCCGGGACACAGCGTCCTCCTGGCACGAGCCTTGTAATTGACTGACTCCCACCCTGGGCCTCTGGGTCTCCCACTGATTAGTCACACACGCGGTGAAGGCGGAGCTTCCTGAGGCGTGTGTCAGCACTGTCACACGGAGCAGCCGAGGTGGACAAGGGCCGGTCCACATCCTGACAATTTGACACGTGGCATTTTGTGGGCCATGTGATGTCGGATTGCAGTGATTCTAAAAAAATGCCAGCGTAGCTTATCTGATATCAAGAAAACTTCCTCTCAGCAGCAGAAACAATTTCCTGAGTGTGAGGACAGCATGGTTGTGCCAGGGGCCGTGTCCCAGAATCCCACCAGGAGCACCGAGCCATCAGGTGCATGGGAGCCGACAGGCTGAAGTCAGCCCGACTCCAGTGAGAGGCCGGTAATGCACTCCGACCTAGAGGGGCGGATGCAGACAGTGCACTCACATGGCAACACTGTCACCGAGGGAAGTCACTTAAGTGCTCTGCGCCTCAGACAATGGGATAATGACTTTAAAGGGCTGAAAGAAACACATGTCAGTCCAGAATTCTATATCCAGCAAAACAATCCTTTGGAAATGGAGGTGATGTGAAGACATTTTGAAATGAAAGCCGAGGGAGTTTGTTGCCAGCAGACCTAAGGTAAACACGAAAGGAAGGTCTGCACTGGAAGGGAAACCACACCGGGTGGGAAGCTGGATCCACAGCATGGAATAACGAGTACTGGAGATGGGAAACACGTGACTAAGGGCGAAACGCCGACTTTCCCTCTTATTGTCTTTAAAAGGCAAAGGATTCACGCAAGAATCACAACACTCTCGTGGTGTTTATCACATTTTTAGGTGTAAAACGTATGACAAAAACATGGAAGATTATACTGTTGTTAAGTTCTCACATTTTATGTGAAATAGCACCACATTAGCCCCACAGAGACTGTGATAAATTAAAAACGGCTACAACCACCTGTAGAGCAATCAGTAAAAACAAGAACGAGGCAGTGCCACAGTGCACGACCGTCTGAACCGAAACTAACTCAAAATAACGTTGAGTGTAAACTGTCGCTGGAAAATAACATTTAAAGGAGAAAGTGACATCGCCGAAAAGACAGCAGAGGAATTCAAATAAAGTGGTAGACCTGACCCAGCCACGCGAGGGGCCCCCTTCCTGTGCACGGGGCCAACGCCCAGTCCCATGGCACGCGTGTTCCACGCTCCGGTTCTACAGCACGTGTGTTAGACGGCGCGGGAAAGCCGGACCCAACCGGCGCCACCACGGAGGTACACTCTCACTGCCAAGATACTGAAGGTGGAAGAGGGCCGGGGAGGCGGCTGTGGCCGGTTCAGGTGAGGGTCTTCAGGACGAGGAGTGTCACTGGAGACAAAGGGGACGTCTCATCGTGACAAGACCACCGATCAGGAAGACGGAGCAGTCCAGAGCGCGGGCATCTCGTAACAGCACTTCCATACCCGCGGGGCAAAAAGTGACCGCTCCGGGGAGAAAGAGAGTCCCACTGTCCTTGCTGGAGTTTTAACACCCTCTTCCCGTAGTCAATAGGTCACGTGAACGAGAGAGAGAGAGGGAGAGGGAGTGAAGGAGCGGGCGACGGGGAAACACCCGCAATGCGTGTATCCAACATGGGCCTCGGGTCCTGACCACGTAAAGACTCTGAAAAATCGCGAGACCCGCGGCCCAGTGAAAACTGGCAAGTGACTTGAACAGATACTTTAAAAAATCAGTAAAAGAGACAAACAGTACGTGAAAATGATGGTTCCACAGCAGTACCTCTTTCACAGCTCACACTCAAAGTGCATGTTTAAGGTCTGCACAGTGTGCCGCATGTAAATTTTCCCGTGCTGAAGAGAGACCGGAGGACAAAGAAAAGAAGGACCTCGGTTTCAACCCCACTCGGCCACTGGACCTGGGTGGCCTCGGGCAAGCTGTGTGGCCTCTCAGACCCCGTTTCTCTCTCTGTGAAGTGGGGACGAGGATGAAGCCTCATATAAACCTGCGAAGGTGTGGGGTGCCTCCCCCGTGCGGGGCGCTGTGGGGCACGGCTCAGCGATCTTTCTCGCCCCCTCCCACCCTCCCCTCCCCCCGCACCCCCGCTCTCCGGAACCCTCTCTCCACAGACCCCTCCGACCAGCACAGAGGGCAGGGGAGTGGACCGTCCTGCCCCACGTGGTGCTGGGTCCACGTGGCTCAGGAAGAACCCCTGTCCTCACTTCCTCACAGTGGCCACTGGGAGGACAGACACGGGGCTGTCCCTGTGAGCCACGGTCTAGGGTGCCATTGCCCGTGCTCGAGGCCCCAGGAAGCCCACGCTCAGCTAACGTCTGGCTCCCAGCGCCGGCAGTTCTTGCTACGCACACTGTGACTCGGTGGGAGCTGCCTCCTCGGGCCATCCGGCCACTCAGGTGAACAGAGCAGCATACAGTCCGCCCAGAGGGGGTCAACCAAATGAAAATGGAGTCCCTTGAAGTTTTAATTAATGCCATATATAAATACTCTGCACCAAAACGCTTTAAAACGGAATAATCCTGGTGTGCACATAGGTGTACTATCTGTCTGCCCATCTGTCAGTCACTTATCACCTATCCATCCATTCGTCTATCACCATCATCATCAACATACTGCCGTATCAGGGAACCACCGCTCTAGGGGGGACAGTGCGCCCCCACCACCCAGTCTAGCACGTGCACTGAGGGGGTGGTAATGGGGGGCTGGGGAGGGCAGAGCTTATCCAAGGTGGCAGAGCTAGTGGCACATGGGCCTCTCAGGACACCACCCGCCGGCCTGCGACACAACCGAGCGTCTTTGTCGCCTTAGCTGGCGTGGCTGCCTTCGGGTGCCTTCGTGCTCCCCATGTGAGGCCCCCGTGCTCCCCTGTGCAGGTGGTGCCAGCCCGAGACAGCTCCGGCCATGTGATGTGGGAAGGGCCCACAGAGCATGCAGGGGGGGAAGCCCTACTGGGGGAAGGTGGGCTGCAGAAGAAACCGGACTCGATTTCCGACCAGGCGCGAGCGATTCAGAGAGCGTGCCTGTGGCCCCAGGGGGCCGCTCTGAGGGGCAGTGCAGAGCGATCCCGCAAGACGGAGCCGCTTCTAACTGCTGGGTGCCTAGACCCATGCAGCAACTATGGAATTGGTAGGAAGACCCAGGGTAACCTTGAGGAAGGAGGCTCATGAGGCCTGAGGAGCTGACCGGCAGGGCCCGCCCCAGTTGGCTCAAGGAGATCTCCCGCGGGGCCTACATGTGGACTGGAAGCAGGGCGAGTGGCCAGAGACTCGGGGGCGAGCGCGTACCTTGAGGACCAGGTGCACCAGCATCTGCAGGCCGCTCTTGCCGGGGTACTTGCCCGCGATGTTGTCTGCGGACAGGTTGAAGAGGTTGGCTCCCGTCTCGCTGCAGATGGCGTGGACCAGCATCTTCTTCCCAACCCCTGAGGGCCCCACCAGCAGCAGGGACTTCACCAGAGGCGCCTTCTCGTGCACCTCCGCGGAGCCTGAAAGAGGCGGGCCGCGGCTGTAAGTCCTACCCGCCAGTGAGTCAGCGGCTGATCCTAGACTCGAGGCCCCGACTCCACTGCGGGACCCGTTTCTGCCACCGTGACCGCCCGACATGGGAAGCATTGCAGGCCAGAGGCGCGCCTTCCGGCTCAGCTGGCGCTGATCTGTAGTCGGGCCTGGAGGCGGGGCCCGGGGGTCTCCTTCGGTAACTGACAGACTCATCGTTTCCCCTCCACCCCCACCCCGGACTTTCCCTGCACTCCTAATTTTAAACAACCTCCCTGCATTAACTTACCACTGACAGCTCTGGGGGCATAGAGGGGGTTTCTCTGCCTGTCAGCAGCATCTCATCCTGTGAGAGCTTGGGAAGGGGCCGTGGAGGTGGCCAGGAAGGGGGCCGACACATGTCCGTCAGTGACTCTTAGGGGACGAAGGGGACCTCAAGATCCAGCGGCCGGAGCCAGACTTGCTCTCCGGCCGGTTTCCCGCCCGTCAGCTGGGGAGGCCACCCGACCCTCGCCAGGAGAGTGACTGGAGTCACCGTGCTGTTGCTGAGGGTCTGCGCCCATGCACTCGACCATGTGGTCAGTCTCCTCCAAGCCCTGGTGGGGGCGTGGCCCCACAAGGGCCGGCATGGAGACTGCTGTCCCTCTGGTGTGCTTTCTGCTCAATCACTGGGCACTGCCTGAGCAGCTGTGCATGTGTCGCTAGTGTAATTATCACGGTGCTTTTCTCTTCTTTTCTTCTCTCGTGCACTTGAAAAGGTGTCGTGAATTTGCCATACACTTAGAAACCGTTTTTGTGGTTACCTAACATGTCCCTCATGCACTTGGGAATAATTTGGAGCAAGTTCTCTGTAAAGTGAAACTAGATAGGCATGTTTTATCCGTGGTGAGTGGTGGATTGAGGAGACCATTTTCCATGCAGGAGAGAGACACCCGTTCATGAGGCCTTCTTGGCACCTGGGCCCCGAGGGCCGCTCAGTTCCTGGTCTGGCCAGTGGCCTTCGGGTTCCCACGTGAAGGGACTCAGGAAGTGCTGTAAAGAACTCACTGGACCTGAGTGGGCATGGCCAGGACGGAAGGCAAACGCTGCTGAGACCTGAGAGAGCCCCCGAGGGTTCAGAGAAGCTGCTACAGTCAACGTGGTGAGGGGGGCCGGGGGGGCTCAGGTGGACTTCCAGGAGGAGGTGGCATCTGGGCCAGCTCCGAAGCACAGGCAGAACTGGGGCCTGCAGGGAAGGGGTCCTGTGGGAGGATTCCAAGGGAGGGGCGCAGGCCTGGCCTGGGGAGTCCGGCAGTGCCGGGGGGGGGGTGGCAGATGTCTGAGGGGTGATGTGGCAGGGGCATCGGGGGTGGGGGGAGACACTGCTGCTGGCTGCAGGGGTCCCTGGAGGGCGGTCAGGGCTGCAGACTAGCCACGGCGCTGGCTGAGGCCAGCGTGGAGTTGAGTGCTGGGGACAGAATCTGGGGGGGACAACTGGAGGGAGGGTCGAGGGTGGGGGAGACTCAGGAGAAGGTGGGCATTCGCTCCAGAGAAGTGACTTTCCAGAAGGAAGGGGGTGGTCGCCAAGGTCACTTAGGCAGGTAAAGTGGGGGCTGGGAAGGCCTCTGCACCTGGGCCTTGCCAACCTCTGAACCTCCAATCGGCGGGGACAGGTATAGGTAGTTGAAGGGGACACGCCTGCCACAGCATCCTCAGCTCTTCCTGCCCGTCTCAACTTCCAGTGGCAGTTTTGAAAAACGATGGAGAATTGTTAAGAGATGGACTGAATCCCCAGGCTCTCCGGTGTCCGGAGGGTCAGCGTCAGGAGGGTGTGTCCGTGTCCCGAGCCAGCTCTGCTGCTCCCCGATGCTGGGCTCTGCGTGGCTCACTAGTCTGGAAAAGCAGGTTCAGCGCCCACCTGCACGGACTCTCCTGGGCCAAGCAGCGGCTGCTCTGCTCCGTGGGCGCCCCCTCCTTCCCTCTCCCTCCCTCTGCGGGGGCAGCAGCACTTCTGGGAGGGAGGAGGTCGCTGCTGGACAGAGGCATCCAGGCATTCCTTTATCTGCCCAGGGGCTCGGAGAGCTCAGACCCCATCCTGGGGGCCGGGGTGGGCGGCCAGCAGAACCCGAGGGGTGGGGCCGGGCGGGAGCAGCGGCTTCGGCCCCTGGCCTGGGTGCCTTCTACAGAGTGGCTCAGTCCTGGCAGCGGTGACCCAAACCACTGGGGCCAACAAACACATTCCTTTTGGTAACTTGACGCTAGTTTCAAGGGCTGAAATTTAAATCGAGCACTTGAAAGGCAGGCGTGGACATGTTTCTCTGTGTGTCCTGGTCGTGCCGGGCGCGCACAGCGATCACGAGGGCGGAGGCCTGCCGGCCTGTGGCCTGGGGAGACAGCAGCTGGAAGCGACTTCAGGTTCCTCGCTGACAAAGGAGGGTCTGGGCATCCTCATCCTGATGGCGGCTTGGAGACCATACCCTTCCCCACTCCCAGGAGTGGAGTGTGCAGGCACACACTGGTCCCGCTTGTGAGGAGCGTCCTATGATCTCACCAGTTCTCAGTCTCCCGGCTCCAGAGTCTTCTGTCCCACCGAGATGGCCTGGGGGACTAAGCTCTCCATCTTGTTCACACGGACCTGCAGATGCCACACGTCACTGCACCGACCCCACGCTACGTGGGCCCTCCAGGGCCGCCTGTTCGTTCATGGTGTTTTTTTGTTTTGTCAATGCCACCCCGAAATTCCAGGCCCTGCCACCGACACTTAGTTAAAAGAGGAACAAACTATTTCTTGCTCACAGGCTGAAGTTCCTGTTTAAGTCCAAGTGCCCAAACTAGTCCCATCTCATTTTAAAGCAAAGGGAGCAAATGAAAATCAGCTCCCAGAGCAGAATGGTTGCTGCAGCTGCACCGGGCTGGCGGGGCTCCAGCCCTGGCCAACGCCGGCCGACTCTGGCCGACTCCAGCCACTCGCAGATTCAAGCCGTGAAGCAGCAGTGAACTCGGGCAGTGGCGCTGTGTCCTGGGGAGCCTGCCGCCCGGCCCTCCGGGCACTCCGTGGAGCTTGCGTCTGTGGAGACCCAGCCGCCCTCGGAGGTGAGAGTGGACCTCGGGAAGCCAGCAGAGCCTCGCTCCCTGAGAGCCAGGACATACCCTATCAGTGACCCAGGATGGACTGAGGGACCAAGGGACCGAGGCCTGGGTGTGACAGTGCACCATAGCCTCCGCCCTTGGTCCACCGTGACGCGTCTTTACCGCAGGTGCTTGCTGCGCCTGCACTCTCTCCGGACGGCAGCCCACGGGACAGTCCGTCTGCCGTGGGAAGCAGGGGCTCAGACGTGCCCTTGGGGTGCCTCTCGGGGTGCTCAGAAGGCACCGTCTCGATAGAGCTGTCCCCACTCATAACTTGGGAGGGTGGGGAAGCCACCATGCCGGCGACACCAGGATGACATGGTCAAAGACAGCACGTGGGGCACCGGCTCCTGGAAAGGACCTGGCAGGGTGGTGGGGTCCTTACCTAGCGGCAGGATCCCGTACAGGGTGATGAGCTGCCGGACGTCCAGGAGGGAAGGCATGGGCTCCACCGACACCTGGCGGAGCGTGGTCCCCAGGTAGCTGTACTCTCCTGGGGAGGAGAAACAGGGGGCAGATGAGTGCACACTCTGGGCTGAGCCACCTGCACGGGCCCCTGCAAAGCTGACACGGGGCGCAGACTCAACCCTGTGAGCAAAGACAGCTGTGGGATGGAGGGCCGGTGCGGAGGGCTTGTTTGTCCTCAGAGGAAGGCTTCAGCAAGGGCTTCCCAGGCGCGGGAGCACACTGGTGTGGTTGTCAGGCTGCACGCCGACCTCTGCCACTGTCAGAAAATGCCCTTTGGACATGGGGCTTGTGACACGGAACCACGTTCTAGAAGGAGGGGCACACACAGAAGACGGAAGTTTGGCGGGCCATGTCTCATTCACATCCTGAGGGGCTGTGTCTAGCATTTGCACCAGCCTGAGGCCTGAATTACTCAAGGTCCCCAGGTGGAGCCTGCACTGGGGCAGGTGAGCCTGAGTCTAAAATGACGTCGTGTGAGAGGAAGGACACGGGCCTAATTCAGGACAAATAGAAACATCCCCTTTTGAGGGTAATATGCATTTACATTTTTAAAGTCTCACCAAAGGGACAATACAGACATAAATCTTCACAGATTTAATTAGAAGGCATCAAAGGGCTTAATTGTGACTAGTCATAAATCGAAAGCGCTATTTTCGAAGTGCTTCAGATAAGGTCACCACGGGAAAATAGATTTCACTTTGCGCGTGTGAAATGCTGCAAGCATCAAGCGCTTTAAGCACGCGCAGATGCCCAGAAAACTGGAGGTGGAAGCCGCCAGGTGATGCCTGCCGATTGGCTGTGGGGGACAGCCTTTCAACGCCACCGTGTGACCGAGTAGAACCCATGGCAAGGGCAGCGCCCATGGCAGTGTGAGTGGCCGCACAGCGTCTGCCATGGCTGCCGGTCTTGTGCGCTCTCCTGAATAGGACAGTGGCTCATTTTGCCGTCACCAAGCTGGGGGATGTCCCACGCTGGTGTTACCCCCAGCCTGCCCCCCACTCGCTGCTGTACACGTGGCATCAGAGGCGGGGCTAGGACCCCATCGCCCTGCTTAACCACATCCGCGCTCGCACCGATGTACCCTATCTTCTAGCCCCACACAGGCTTTATTTGGGCAGACTATGGGGGAGCCGAAGAGTGGGTGGGGGTTCGGACGGAGTGGAGGACGCACCAGCTGAGGTGTCAGCTGAGCGGCCGAACATCCTGAACCCCGGGACTGCATCTGTGGTTGCCCAGCACGGACACAGCATGCCTGAGTCGCCTGCTCGTCCGGAGCCCGGGACTCCTCCCTGCACGAGACCAGCCGTCCCACAGGGAGGGAGGGGGACGCGGAAGCGCAAGGTGCTGAGACGGGGCGGGAGGAGAACCAGGGAGTGGGCGGGGGTTGGACCGTGTCCCCTTACCCTTCCTCTGCCGAAGTCTTCCCCCCCAGCATCTCACAATGTCACCGGAGTGGGAAACGGTGACGCTGCCCTTGTAGTTAGCTAAGACAGGGTCAGTGAGGCGGGCCCTAATCCAATCTGCCAGGTGTCCTTTAGGGGAAGGACACAGACACATTCGGACACGTGCACAGAGAGGGCCCTATGAGGAGGGACGCAGACACTTGGGGATGTGGCAGAAGCCGAGGAACACCAGGCCTGCCCGCAGACCACAAGGGACTGGAGGAGGGTGTCGTGTAAGGTCAGCTCGGGCCTCGAAGCCCAAGGGCCACTGGGCATGGAGGCTGGGGGGCCGGGGTCCGGGCAGCAGGGGACTGGGGCTGCAGCAACGGAGCCACTTCTGCCTCGGAGTCTGCAGAAGGAATGGCCCTGCTGACACCTTGGCCTCAGACTTGGGCCTCCAGACTGTGAGGCCGTAAATTTCGGCCGTGTGAGCCCCTTGGTGTGTGGCTGTCACGGCCACCCTAGCCAGCTCACCAAGACGGAGTAGAGTAACCGAAGAGAACAGAGACAGACAGACACAGTTACGGAAAAACGAGACGTGACAGAAATACATGAGGAAGAAAGGTGGAGGCCGCCTCTACAGTTCCAGTCTGCCCCACACGGCGCTAAAAAGAGAGTGCAGACTGGAGCAATTTATAAACAAACACACACACAAACCTCACTTAAATAAGTCACCCAAGGAAAGGGGGCGAGAGAACACGGAGGCCCCAAGAGGACAGAGGATGCCTGCTGGCCCGCGGCCCCCGACCCCACCCATGCACCGTGCCCCCCTACAAGGACGCCCCAGCCCCCCACAAGCTGCAAGGACCGCACAAAGCACCATAGGACCCCTGGTGAAAGTGCTCGGGGGCGTCAGGTTTCCCAGGTGTGACTGCCCTCCTGTGGCCGTGCAGGAGAAGGTCCCGTCCTCCGTGGACGCACCAGTGGAAAGGACACCCATATTAGGTGGGGGGGGGACTGTGCTGAGTTTTATGCTTTAACTGTGTTTTGGGGGCACCGTGTTCAGATGGTGACAGCCCATGTCCCCACTGCCTTCCTCCCAACCACTTGTGTGGCGGCCCCTCAGGAAGGACCCTCCCGGAGGGACCAGGCTGTGGCCTGGCTGTGTTCCCCCGGCACGCGTGTGCATGCACATGAAAGTGCATCTTCTGTGTGGCGCAGACCAGAAAGAACGCCCCGGGGACCTGGCCAGGAGGTTCCAAAACCTGCTGCTGCCTCGTGAGGGGAGAGAGCCGGACCCCCGAGCCCACAGCACAAAAGGCGTTCACTTCAAGCCCAGCAGACACTGCCGGCCGCTCCAGGCTGGGCCTGGGGTCAGCCCCACGCACTCAGCTCCAGCTCCCGGGACTCAAAGCCCCAGGGAGGCCACACGCACACACGGTTCCCGTGTGCCTTACCGATGTAATCCGAGAGGTTGACCTTCAGGGCCTGGACCAGCAGCCCCTCCTCCACCAGCTCCTTATACAGAGATTCGATGGTCCTGGAAAGGGAGAGGCCGTCAGTGGTATTCCCGTCAGCGGCCACCACATCTGCGGAGCCCTGGGACCAGCCCTGTCTCAAGGTGCCTCTACGAGCCAGCAAGGAAACGGGCTGCTGGGGCGTTTCTCCCATTTGGGGATAAATGAGGCTTTTTAGAGACAATGCTTTCAGGCATCCACGTGTCCAGCTGATGGTCCCGTTAATGAGTGAAATCTTCGGGCAGTGGAGAGCAGTGGTCACCGTGCAGCCGGCCCTCCCACCGGCCTTCACGGTGGCGCGGACGCAGATCGGCAACTCCCCACTAACAGTAACGCGAGAGCCCACAGTCGTAGATGCAGTCAGCGCCTGCAAGCCGTGGTAGAGCATTAATCCTTCGCGAAGCTGATGTTTCCCTTGAAGCCGCCAGCGTGGGAGCTTAAGAGGACCATCTATAAAGAACAAAGTCTCCTAGGGGAACGGTTCCAGAATGAAGGAGACCGCATCTGAGGCTCTGAGTGTGAGGATCTTCCAAGAGGTGCTGGACCCCCCCACCGTGTTTACAGACGTCCGCACCCCTTCTCTGAGAGGCTGTCAGGCACGGAGCCAGCACACGGGTCATTTACGGCGACTGAGGTAACGGATGGAGACCCTGCCCCCGGCAGGAGTGAGACCCCGGCGCAGCTGGCTGGGGCTCAGCTTGCGGGAACTCAGATGGGCCACGTCCACATACTGTTTGGCACCATCCTGTGAAATGTTTTGTCTCCCCCTGTCTTTTCTTTCTAGGGGCCTTATTCTTTGGTGCTGCCCGAGTCTTTCTTTAGATTGAGGAATTGCAAACATGACTATATTTAAGCAGCTCTCGGGCTGCTCCAGGATCTACGTTAGCATGATTAAAAGACTCTGGAATATCAGATTGGAGCCAAATGCCACTGGGATAAATGTTAATTCAGTGACCCCAGTCTCTGAGTGACTGGAATTTTGTTCTACCAGAGATATTTAAAGTAGTGCGCTCTCCGCTGAGAATTAAGGAGGCCCTGATTACGATGGAGTTTGGGATAACAGCGTCTGACCTTTGTCAAGGAACTATGCTAGTTTAACTTGAATAATTTCTTTAACATAAACACATAGCATGCACAAAACATTAACATAAAGTTGAGTCTTCTCTAAAATAATCAAAACAATATATTAAGAAGCCCCGCACACAATCCTCTATCTGGAATCTTTCCAGGGAAATGGACTTTTGTATGGGACACATTTTCAACTTTCAAACTACTTGAACTATTATAGAAATACTGGTTTAAGGTTTCTATTAATTTGATGAAACAGATGTTGTCTTAGAGTATCTCAGTATTTTCTCAAAAGTTGGCTCAGGATGCTATATTTTAAACAATTCCTGAAGAACCTCATGGGTTTTGAAACCTAAAAAAAGTTGCATGCACTCAGGAGCTGTGGGCCCCGGTTTGGCCACGGCTCATCTTCTGGGCGTGCCCTCCTAGGAGGGTGCTGCCCTTCGAACAGGCCTGTGTCACCAAGGCTGGTGCTGTCCCCACGACACCCGTGGAGGACCGTGGGGGTGGAGCAAGGCTGGGGACTCAGGCTGTGTGCCCTCTCCTCTTGGGGCGCCCCCCACCCCAGGCTTCACGACGGCGCAAGCGCACTCCTCACCTGTCCGCGGTCAGGTCTCCGTCCTTCTCCCTTCTCCCTTTCCGGCCTTTCTTCCCCTTCTTCTTCTGGAAGAAAACAGAAACATCCAACCACTCAGGAAACGCAAGGAGGCAAATGAACTGCAGAAATAAACCAGCTGAGGGCGCTGGTGGTGGGTCGAGGTGGTGGGAAGCACGAGGGGAGGTCGGCTGTGGTGCGTGGACGCGAAGCGGACAGAAGCCATGGGTTCATGAACGGAGGGCCGTGTCCCCGGGTGGGAGTGGGTGAGTCACCACCGTGGGAGCCGCATGAGCCGCATTCCCGGTGGGCCCAAGTGTGGCGATCCCCCCACTCTGGCCGTGGCGCTGGGCAGGACAGAAGGTGAGTGCTGTGTGCGCGTGGTCAGCCACGCTGGTCCCTGAGGCCCGTGCTCTCTCGGGAGCATCCGGTCTGAAATCAGGAGCCCAAAGGGCCGGGCCATTGCCCACCTCTGCTTCCCAAAGGGGTCAGCCTCCCGAGACCTGGGGCAGCGGGGGTATGAGCTGAACACTCAGCCTTCCCTTCCATGCAGGCTGCCTCCCCGCTCTGACCACACAGTGCACGGCCCACAGGTCCGGGGCGATCCCTCGGCAGCGGCATGGAGCCCCCCAGCCGAGCCCCTGTCTCTCTTTCCCTGTCCACCTTCTGTGTCCGGCCTCCGCAGGCGGGCTGGCCCAGGACGGGCCGGCGGGCCCTTCCCTGATGCTGCCCCCTGTCTCCTCCGTGTCTTCCATTTCTTTGTTCACGCGTTCACTGTTTTTTTTTCTGCAGTATCGTTCATGAACAGTAGCATGTGTCCACACACACGTTCAGGCCTATGCAGGACCGCACTAACTGTTACATACAACCACATGCCCATGCCCAGGGAGATGTATAGGATGTCATTGCCCCGAACTCCCTCCGCTGCTGCCCTCCCGTGGGCATGTGACCACCGCCCCAGCCCCTGGAGACTCGGTCTGCCCGCTGTCATGCACAGAATCGCACCCTGGGGACCCCCTCACGTCCAGCTCCTTTCCGTCGGTGCTCTGACCGCGGGGTTACCGGGTGTGGCTACAGACAGCTGTACTTTGTCTGCATTGTTCTCTGCCTTTTACAAACTAGCGATGAATTCTGAGAGGACCGGGACGCACACGCAGCTGTCAGTGGTGGTGAGGAGTGGCCCTGGGTGCCTTTGCCTGGCTATCCCAGTGCAGACGCCTTATGGCCCAGCCCCCCCAAGGTCGCTGCCTGGACCCGTGCAGCAGCGCCGGCCCAGTCCCCCCCGGGGCCTTCCGAGGGCCTTCCACGGTCACACTCACCTCCCTGCCATGACCAGCCCACCTCTAACCTCTGTGTGCCCCGTCCTGCCCCAGCACACTGGCTGAACCACCCTGGCACAGATGCCTTGCTCCAGACTCGCGGGAAGGCAGCCTCTTCCCCTGCGAGGCGGATGGTCAGCTGACGGTACCTCGTGGGTGCTCCTTATCGTGCTCAGTCCCCGTCCCGGGTGTCCCGAGAGACCTGCTTGAGCGGGCACTGAGGCACAGCAAACGTATTTGTCTGCGTCGGTGATACAATCGTGTGCTTCTCTCCCGCAGCCCATGAGCAGAGCTGGTGGGGATTGCTCATTTTCAAACGTTGAACTAACTGCACCTTCCTGGAACAAGCCCCCTTGGCCACAGGATATAATTCTTTACACGCGCTGCTGAATTCTACTTGGCACGACTTCGTATGGGGCATTTGCATCTGCCTTCATGGAGGATGGCGGCCCTTAGTTCCTTTCTCGGTGCTGCCTTCGGTTTTCGAACCAGGGTAACGCTAGCTCACAGAGTGCGTTGGAAGGGTTTCTTTCTCTTCCATCTTCCGGAAGCAGCTGTGCAGCAGTGGCGTTGACCACCCTTCAAACACGCGGTCCATTCCCCAGAGGAACCCTCTCGGTCTGGAGATTCTGGGTGGGGTCGTTGTCTGAATGACAGAGTCAGGTTCCTGGGCAGCTCCAGGGCTGCTGGATGGCCCGCCCCCGATGGGCGGGTTGGGGCGGCTTGTGTGTGGAGGGGATTGGACACGAGTGTGACTTGTCACTATGCTGACATCTGTGGTGAGCAGTGACGTCCCTGTTTCATTGCTGACGTTGGTCATTTGTGTCTTCTCTCTTTTTTCTCTGTAAGTCTTACTAGAGAGTTGTCAATTGCATGGATTGCTTTCGAAGAGCCAGCTCCATTTCATCGGTTTTTCTCCATTGCTTTTTGTTTTCCGTTTCACTGAGTTTTGCTTTATTTGTATCGTTTTCTTCTCTCTGCTCATTGTGTTCATTCTTGATCTTGTTTTTCTAGGTCCTCAAGGTGGGAGCTCAGATGCCTGATCCGAGACTTCCCCGTCCTTCTGCGGCTGTGGGTGTAGCCCACGCGGTGGCCGCCCGTGGCCTCCTCCGGTGCGGGGCACAGGAGGGCCTCAGCACCGGTCAGCCGGCGAGTCATCGCTCCTTCATGTTGTCCTTCGTGCTCTTGGTCCTTGCCCTGCATGGTCTGCAGTTCTCATCGACCTGTCTGTGCGTCCCCCGGCCTCCTGCTGTGCGCATTTCCGACACTGTGCTTTCCACTATGATGTTTGTTTCTTTAGAATCTAAGTTTCTGTATAAATGGGGCAATTCTTCCACCAATATACACTAGCACTCGGGGAGAGTCTGGCTCTCAAGGGGCGTCCTGGTCCCCGGAACACTGGGGACCTGAAGGCTCTGTGATCACCGCAGGCGAGCATCTCAGGGGAGGTGGCCTCCGCGAGGCAGGGCCAGCGCTGCCACTGTGCTGACGCCGGCTGGCGCATGCATGAGGGTTAATTTATGAGGAGGGTGTGACTGCCAGGAGAAATGGACCCCACAGACGTCCCTCCGACTGGAAAGCCAGCACAGAGCCGTGGTAACCCGTCCCGCAGTGGCTCGGCCAGCCTGCAGCCAGCACAGGAGCGGCTGGGTGCCGTGGACCGCTACTGGCACCATCCCCCGTGCATGATGGGTGCCTCGCACCCACTGGCCGCATAGCAGAGGGCCCCACTCATGGCCGGACGGCTCCCGGTCCTCAGCGGAGCGCGTCCACTGGTTTACTCAAGGACGCTGTGAGGGGCACGGACAAACAGCCGGAGGAAGTGAGATGGGGCGGGGTCTGGGAAAGTCCTGAGTGCAGGAGCCTCTGTCCCCATAAAGTTGGGGACCCTCCTGGTATGTGGATGCACGCACCATCCCGAAAACGCTCCGGAGCCCATCCCGGGGGCCTTCTCCGGAGGCTGCCCCACATCTGAGCACAGTGGTGAGCCCTGCCCCGGCCAGCCTTTCTTGGCCAGAGAGTGCGGGCAGGGCTGGAAGTCCTGCACTTCCCACCTCAGCCTGGTCTTCCCGGGACACCTCCCATCTGGAGCCACCCAGAGTCGCCTCCTTAGGACAGCTGGGGCTCCCAGTGCTCTTATCTCTTAGACGTCTACGAGGGTTTCAGAAAAGCTCTGCACCTGGAACAGACACAGAGGCAGGTTCCATGTTTCCCACGATCTCACAGGGACTAGCGAGGGGACCAGGATCCCACCAGCTTCTCCAAAGCTCGGTGACGTGCATCGGTGGCAATTTAACATTCAAATTATCCCCCAAGTCCCTTGCTCATTGCCATTGGCCCCGCACCCCTTCACATCTCCCTGCGGGGGCAGACGCGTGGGCACTTGAGGCACGTGCCCCGGCCCCTCTGACCGCTCCCCTCCCCCCGTTAGGGCCTGGGGAATCTATCTGCAGGGGCGAGGGGTTGACTTTACCCCGGCTGTGACCCCATCGCCCCAGGGGTCACATGGTGACACAGGGACAGTGAGGAAGGGAAGGTGTGTCCCCATGCGACGCAGCCTGGGGACAGCGGGGGTCAGCGGGCAGCACTGCTGGCCACGCCGTGGAAGCGTCGGCCTCTTCCCACCCCGCGCTCGCTCACTACTCACATTTTTACCTCCTTTCTTCTTCTTCCCTTTGGCCGGGAGCTCCTTCTCTCTGTTCACAGCCAGCTTTAAGTTCTTCAGCTCCTGCCTCATGAGCTCATCGACCTGGTGGACACGAGACACACCCCTTTCAGTGCCAGCGTGTCTCGCGTGTTCCACCTGAAGTGTGAGCACGGCCTCAGTTCTGGGTTGGCCACGGGGGGTGGGGCGGGGACACAAGAGGCGCAGGGACGGCCGAGAGCAGCGGGGTGTCGGCGCCCCGGCACAGCCCTACCTGCACGCGGATCTCTGACTCCAGCTCCTTCCGCTTCTCCTCTTTGATCAGCTCCGGGTCGTAGTCCTGGGCCAGGTTCCACGACTCGTCCTTGTTCTTCCAGAAGTCTGCGCGCCGGGAGGACAAGGACAAGAACAGTGGCCCTTCCTTCCTCACGAGGGCCGATGGGAGCAGTTATCCCCACCCACATGACGTGTTTGCCGTCCCCTCCTGCTGCGGGATGGTGCCCGCGTCTGACACAGACGGAGCCACCAGGGGGCGATGGGACTCACACCGCCTCCCCCGCCCCCACCGCTCACACAGGAGACACGCGTGTGTAACGAACGTCTGGAAAGGATGCAAACGGCTGGTGCGGAGATGGCAAACAGAAAAGGGGGCACGAGGGCTCTTTTCTGCACAATCGCAGCCACGTAGAAACATGTGTGTCGTGGGCTAATACAATTGTGGGGTGGCTTTTTGTGAAACGTCTGGTATTACTTTCATTACCCAAATGATTCACTGAAATAGGAAAGAGTCTGCTACCAGTTCAACCCACCAGCACGTGGCCCCGGCCCCCACTGAAAGGCGCCACCGAGCACACGGGCAGCCCCTGCCCTGCCCCGGTTCGGCAGCCGCACGAAGTCACATGCGGCGCACGCAGCACCTTCTCGCCCCACCCTGGCGCCAGGAGGGCGGGAGAGGAAGGGGACCCTGCAGAAAACCAGGGGAACTTCGAGCCGTCGAGTCAGGGGGAACCAAGTTCATGCCTCGGGAGGTATGTGAAGTGCAGGTTGCGGGGCGGCAGGACTGGGGGTCCCCCTGGGGGACAAGAGGGCCAGTTTGGGGGAAGATCTCCCCCTGTCATCTGTGTTCGGGATATGAGGGAAATTCGCAGGACCCAAACCTGCAACCACCAGCCAGCGTGGCCGCCCCCCGGGAACTCCTTGTTAGGCAGAGATTCCTCCCAACTTGGGGGGCAATGGGGACCCTGGGGCCGGCAGAGGTTTCCCCACCTCTGACAATGGCTGCGGCTTGGGAGGCCCAGGGCCCTGTGGCCTGGATGCAGGTGAGTGAATGGGATGGGGGGTTCCCAGCCTCAGTCTCCCACATGAGCAGAGATCTGGAGACTGGCCAGGCCTGGGCCCTGGGGCAGCTGACTGAGAAGGAAGGGGCGGAGCTTGAATGGGCTGGCAAGAGGACAGTCACAGTCACAGTCACAGTCACAGGCAGAAACTCCATCTGGGGGCTCCGGAGAGCAAGTGGCATCAACCGTGAAGCCTGGGAGCTGAGAATGTGCCTGGGGGGTCACCAGGCAATCACAGGGGAGGGGAGGGCCGGGGTCAGCAGAGGGCAAGAAGCGCAAGGCCCAGGGACAGGACGCGACGGGACCGGAGGGACGAGCAAAGGGACTGGGCGATTCGGGTGCACGATGGTGAACGCGCAGGACAACCAGCGCCAGGGCCTCGGTCATCTGACCCGCCGGCCGCAGCCCGGTGCTGGGCCCAGGGTCGGGGACAGGCGGGGCCTCGTCCTTACCAACGACCTCCCTCCTGAGCGAGAGGCGCCGGGCAGGACAGCTGCCCTCTAGAGATGGCTGTGCCCAAAGAGCAGACACAGGCCAGCCACGTGGGAGGAGGGCGCCTGGGGGCCAGTGAACGTGTCCTCTTGGGGGTCAACGTCAGGGCCCCCCAGGACAGGACACTGTAAGGAGGGAGCTGTAGGACCGTAGCTCCGGGTCCTCAGATGTGGCGCTGGGTCTACAAGCCATGGGCTGAGGGCCCTTATGCAGCTCCCAGCGGCTGCCGGAGGTTTCTGGAAGCGGCGATGGTCATCACCGGCTGTTTGCTGCTCAAGGGCAGGTGGGCCCACCTCACTTCGGGGGGGACTGTTGGTTCCAGGCCTGGTGGGGGCTCTCAGGCTCCCTGGCCTCCGACCAGCGGACCGAGGGGATTGTGGCCTGGCTGGGGCTGGCCAATGGATGGCTGACCACAGTCTCTGCCAGGCAGACCTAACAGAGAAGTTCAAGGGGAGATGTGTCACCTAGACGGGGCAGGCGGTCAGCCCAGAACCAAGGTGTGAAGACCAAAGGGGAGTAGACCGCACGAGGCCGGTGAGGGCCGGGTGCAGCAGGGGCGGGCCCACCGGGAGAGGCTGGCCAGCGGGGCTGCGTGTTTTAAACAGTCACCCCAGGAGTGAGAGAGGCCCGAGAGGCCTCCCCTGTGTACCTGCGCCAGGGAGTGAAGGACACGCATCCCATAAATTGCATTGCCCCAGTGGTGTGAAAAATGCCTGATGTCATAGTTTGACCTCTGCCCTGAGCCCCTGGAAGGTGGCTCTATGGTTTGCACGTCAGGCGTGTGCACCCGAAGCCTCTGCTGGTTTGCTGAACGACACACGGCTGGCTCAGACTGTGGAAAAGTGTGTGCTGTAAGAATAATATCATGCTTCTCTGCGTGTAAAATTGTAAGCATTTCCCCTTGAAAATACCACAGAAGGTCAAACATGCCCTGTTTATCAATAGTCAGTGCATGTTAGCTGAAAACAACCAGTGAGAACGCACTGTCTACTTACAGAAGCTCTTTTCTAACCTGTGCGATGACTGCACCTTCTCCAGCAGCAAAACTTGCCTGTTTCATTAAGACTTCTTAAAGCAAAATTGCTGTGTTATTTATTTACTTTGCTTTTTCCCCAGATTTGCCAAACCTTGGGGCGCAAGGTGCTCAGTGATGAAAGGGACCCATGGATGAGCAGCAAGTGCTGGCGAGGACGGGGAGAGAGGGGGACCTGTGCACTGCGGTGGGGGTGCAGACCGCTGCAGCCACGGTGGGACGCACGCGGAGGGTCCTCATAACACTAGAAACGGGACTGCTGTGTCACCCAGGGATTCCATTCTGGTTACGTGTCCAGAGAAACACAGAGCACGGAGAACACGTGCCCCTGCGTTCACTGCAGCATCATTCACGGTCGCCAAGCAGTGAAAGCAACCCCAGTGCCCATCGACAGACGAGTGGATAAAAGAGCCATGGTCCATTTATAAGGTGGAATACTACTCGGCCACGAAAAAGTGCGAAATGTTACTGTTTGCAACAACATGGATGTACCCAGGGGGTGTCACACAAAGCAAAATCGGTCGGTCAGAGAAAGGCAGATGCCATAGGATTTCACTCACATGGGCATCTAAAGAACCACATAAACAAACACAACAGGATCGGACTCACAGGCTCAGAGAGCAGACTGACGGCCGCCGAGGGGAGGGCGGGGCTGGGTGGAAGGTGGAGGGTTGGGAAGTGCAGACCGGCGGTTACCAAACAGTTGGGGGGAGCAGACCGGCAGTTACCGAAGTCGGGGAGCAAGGTGCCACAGAGAGCACAGGCGGGAACAGCGCGGTGACTGAGTCTGTGCCCGGTGGGAAAAAGCCGTAAACAAACACATGAAAACAGGGAAGGAACCCAGGCTCTCAGGCGAAGGTGCGGCGACGTGGGTGCCCACGCCACAGCCCGCCCCACGGCGTTGCACAGACGGGGCCCGGCCGCCCGCACCCCCGCTGGTTCTCACGGACCGTTTTCCACTGGGATTGCGCCTTTCTCACGACACTGCGGCACAGGGTGCTGCCAATCCCCTCAAGAATGTCATGGGCGTCTGGGAACGC
>PVIA01014000.1:0-29056 GCA_004024845.1 Tonatia bakeri
AAGACACTTTATAATTAAAATGGCAAAATTCCAAGACAAAGAGAAAATCTTAAAGGCAGCAATGGGCAAACAGGTCTCATATACAGGGGAGCCCCCAAAAGACTAGCTGCTGACTTATCAATGGAATGCTCCAAGCCAGAAGAGAATGGCAAGAAATATTCCAACTAATGAGAACCAGAGGCCTGCAACCAAGAGTACTTTAACCAGCAAGGCTCATAATTAAAATGGAAAGCCAAATAAGTAGTTTCCCAGAAAAAAGTAGTCGAGAAGAATACATTGCCACCAAATGAACTCTGCAAGAGATGTTAAAGGGAGTGCTTGAAGGAAAAGAAGGAAAAGAGTGAGAGAGAGAGGACCAAAGGCACAAGCACAAAAAAATGACAATGAATACCATATTTTTCAGACTATAAGAGGCACATAGGTTTTAGAGTAGGAAAATAGGAAAGAAATTGTGAGGCAAAATATGTGGTAAAATATTAAATAACATAAATAACATAATATTTCACCAATGTAAATGCAAATAGAACTCAACAGCAGCATTAGCAACCATTATTCCTTCCGTATTTGGGGTGCAGTACATCTTATAGTTTGAAAACTATGTTCAGGGCCTATCAATAATTACCTTAAACATAAATGGATTAAATGCCCCAATCAAAAGATATAGCATAGTTGAATGGATAAGAAAGAATGACCCACACATATGCTGCTTACCAGAGACCTACCTCAGAATAAAAGAACTATCCACACTGAAAGTGAAGGTCTGGAAACAAATTTTCCAAGGAAGGGGAAAGGAAAAAAAAAGACAGTGTAGCAATACTCATATCAGACCAAATAGTCTTAAAAAAAAAAAAGGCCATAAAAGAGACCAAGAAGGTCACCTCATAATACTCAAGGGAAAAATCCATCAAGAAGACATAAACATTGTAAATATATATGCACCCAACATAGGACCACCCAAATACATAAAGAAAGTCTTGGAGGACTTCAAGAAATATATTGACAGCAACACAGTTATAGGAGGGGATTTCAACACCCTACTGTCAAAATTAGATAACTCTTCCAAATAAAATATCACCAAGATATTGTAGCACTAAACAATGCCCTAGATCAAATGAACCTAACTGATATATATATATAGCTTTTCATCCCAAAGAAGCAAAATACACAGTCTTTTCAAATGAACATGGAACATTTTCAAAGACTACATGATAGGACACAAAGAAAGCCTCAACAAATTCAAGAAGATTGAAATTATATGAGGCACTTTCTCTGACCACGTGAAACAGAAATTAGAAACCAACCTCAAGGAAACAAACCCAAAACACTCAAACTCATGGAGACTGGATAGCATGCTATTAAACAATGAATGGGTGAAGAATGAGATTAGGGAATAAATCAAAAAAGTTTCTGGAAATAAATGAAAATGAATAAAACAACCCAAAACTTATGGGACACAGTGAAGGCATTTCTGAGAGGGAAGTTTGTAACAATACAGACCTACCTAAAAAAGATAGACATATTTCAAACAAACAACCTAACCCTAAGCCTACAAGATGTGGAAGAACAACAACAAAGACAGCTCAGAGCAAGTAGAAGGAACAAAGTAATCAAGATCAGAGCAGAATTAAATGACATAAAGACTGAAAACACAATTCCAAAGATCAAAGAATCCAGGAGCTGGTTCTCAAAATCAACAACTCTTTAAGCAGGTTCATCAAGAAAAAAAGAGAGAGGACCCAAATAAACATAATCAGAAATAAAAGAGGAGAGATTACAACCAATGCCACAGAAATACAAAAGATTTAAGAAATTACTACAAAGAAGTGTATGCTGAGAAATTTGAAGACCTAGGTGAAACGAACAAATTTCTAGAAAAATATAATCTTCCAAAACTCCATGAAGAAGAAGCAGAAAGCCTGAACAGATCAATAACAGCAGATGAAATTGAAGCAGTAATAAAAAAACTCCCATCACACAAAAGCCCTGGGCCAGGTGGTTTCACAGGGAAATTTTACAAAGCATTTAAGGAAGAGCTAATTGTTATCCTTCACAGATTCTTCAAAAAATTCAAAATGATGGAAGACTCCCAAACTCTTTTTATGAAGCCAGCATCTTCCTAATCCCAAAACTAGATAAAGACACAACAAACAAAAAACTTCAAGCCAATATTGCTGATGAACATAGATGCTAAAATCCTCAAGAAAATATTGGCAAACTGCATCCAGCAATACATTAGAAAGTTCATACACCATGATCAAGTGGGATTCATCCCAGGGATGCAAGGATGGTACAATATTCACAAATCAGTAAATGTAATACATCAAATTAAAAAAAGCAAAGACAAAAATCACATGATCAATAGATGTGGAAAACATTTCATAAGGTACAGCACCCATTTATGATAAAAGCATTCAGCAAACTGGAAATAGAGGGAGCATTCCTCAACATAATTAAGGCCATACATGAGAGACCTACAGCCAACATCATACTCAATGTGGGAAAACTGAAAGTTTTTCCACTGATATCAGTAATAAGACAAGGTTGTCCTCTTTCACCACTTTTATTCAACATAGTATTGGAAGTTTTAGCCCCAGTAATCAGAGAAGAAATGGAAATAAAAGGCATCCAAATTGGAAAGGAGGAAACAAAACTGTCATTCTTTCAGATGACATGATAGTGTACATAGAAAATGCTATAGAGTCAGCCAAATATCTGCTCAACCTAGTAAATAAATTTGGTAAATAGTGGGATACAGAGTCAATATCCAGAAATCAAAGACATTTTGTATACCAACAATGAAACAGCAGAAGCAGAAATAAAGAAAAAAAATCCCACTTGATATAGCAAAAAGAAAAATAAAATACCTAGGAATAAACCTAACTAAGTAGGTAAAAGACCTGTACTTTGAACACTACACAACACTGAAGAAAGAAATCAAGGAAGACATAAACAAATGGAAATGTATACCGTGTTCATGGATCAGAAGATTTAACATCATCAAAATGCCCATAGTACCCGAAGCAATTTACAGATTAAATGCAATACCTATGAAAGCACCACTGGCATATTTCACAGACACAGAACAAACACTTCAAAAATTTATATGGAACCATAAACGACCCTGCATAGTTGCTGAAATTTTGAGAAAGAAGTGCAAAGTAGGAGGGATTGCAATACCTGATACTTAACTTTATTACAAGGTCACTGTAATCAAAACTGCCTGGTACTGGCAGAAAAATAGGCACATGGACCAATGGAACAGAACAGAGGGCCCAGAAACAAATTGAAGTATCTATGGTCAATTTATATTTGACAAAGGGGGCAGCAATATAAAGTGGACTAAAAATAGCCTCTTCAATAGATGATGTTGGGAGAACTGGACAGTTATATACAAAAAAAATGAAAGTAGATCACCAACTTACACCATACACAGAATAAATTTGAGGTGGATAAAATATTTATATATTAACAGTGACACCGTTAAAATCCTAGAGGAGAACATAGGCAGGAATATCTCATATATTTCATGCAGCATCATTTTTACTGATATGTCCCCTAGAGCAAGGAACATAAAGGAGAGAATCAACCAATGGGATCTCATCAAAATAAAAAGCTTCTGCACAGCTAAAGAAAGCAGTATTAAAATAAAAAGAGAACCAACTGTATGGGAAAACATATTTGCTAAGGATACATCACACTAGGGTTTAATCTCCAAAATATGTAAAGAACTCACACTACTCCACTCTAAGAAGACAAGCAACCCAATTACAAAATGGGCAAAGACTTGAACAGATACTTCTCTAAGGAGGGCATACAGAGGATCCATAGACACATGAAATGATGCTCAGTATTACTAGCTACCAGAGAGATGCATATTAAAACTTCAATGAGATGTCACTTCACACTAGTCAGAATGGCCATCATAAAGAAAGCAACAAACAATAACTGTTGAAGAGGTGATGGAGAAAAGGGAACCCTGGTGCAGTGCTGGTGGGATTGCAGACTGGTACAACAAATATGGAAAACAGTATGGAATTTTCTCAGAAAACTAAAAATGGATCTGCCTTTTCACCCAGAAATTCCACTGCTAGAATTGTATCCTAAGAACCCTGAAATAGCAAATCTAAAACAAACTATGCAACCCAATGTTAATAACAGCACAATTTATAATAGCGAAGTGTTGCAAGCAACCAAGGTGTCCATCAATAAATGAATGGATCAAAAAAATATGGTACATTTACACAATGGAATTGCATGCAGCAGAAAGAAAAAAGAAACTCCTACCCTTTGCAACAGCATTGATGGAACTGGAAAGAATTATGCTAAGCGAAATAAGCCAGGTGGTGAAAGCCTAATACCATATGATCTCACCTTTAACAGGAACCTAAACAACAAAACAAACAAACAAAATATAACCAAAGACACTGAAATGGAGAAGAGGCTGACCAGAACGGAAAGAGGAGGGAATTTTAGGGGAAAAGGGGAAGGGTTTACAGGAACAAGTATAAAGGACACATGGACAAATCTAGGGGTTGTGGAAGTTGTAGGGAGGTGGGAAGAGCTAGGATGGTAGGCTGGGATGGGATAAAAGACAGAAAACTGTACTTCAACAACAATTAAATAAAAAAGAAAAAATGTTAAAAAAGAGCTTATCAAAGTGTACACTTTATCTATATGTGATTTATTTTAAGCCAATTATACCATAATAAGTTGCTTTTTAAAATATGAGTTTTCTTCATAAAGCAAACCTCAAAGAACTATACCTTCTCTTTTTTTTTAATTAAAAAACACAGATTTAAAATGTTAAGTCTCCAGCACACAGGTATGCAGGGGAAAGGTGTGAAAGAATACTGTCCTGCGGTATCCATCCCTGCTGTGGATGCTCATCAAAACATGCGAAATACACAGAAACTAGCATGATTCTGTGGGGGTATAGAGAACATGGCCACTCTCTCCAGTGGGGAGTGTACTGTTCCTCTACCCAAGTAGGTTTTTATTAAGAAAAGTAGACTCAGTTTGTGGATTCACAGTCTGGCAGCAAGGATCAAAGGAAACAGCTAACTTACAAAGATGCTAACAGAACTCCTGCTGTGATTCTGGGCAGAGATTGGAGTTTTATCATATGAAAGGACTACATGGCTCAAAGGGTTAGTTTTGTTTTCCTGTCTGTGCCTTCAAATCCTAAGTTAATAACATCCTCCAGCAAACAGATCTCACAGGATCTTGAATATTCTATGTCCCAGTCTTGATTACCTCAGGGGTCCACCATCTCCGTTCCTTTGGCTACTTTCTTAGGCCTGAGAAGGCAGGAGACAAAGGCATTCCAGAGACTTAGATTTCTCACATCTAAGTACAAGGACTCAGGCTTAGAGGGGGCAGGGGTTGATGTTGATCACCCCTTCCTTTCTACAGCCCCTTCATTTCTACAGCCCCGTGAGTCTCATCCCAGAGGCCTTCACGTGATCAATACCTGTCTTAGGTCCAATCTCTATTCTAGAGAATTGTTACCCGTCATTGGCTAATTGATCAAACATTAAAGGCCAGGCACAGAACAGGTAGTGTTCATGTCAGGGAAACAAGTTTTTGTCTCCTTAGTGGCTCCTGGTCTGGAGATCTCTCACTCAGCCTATGTCATGGGGGGTTACAGCTTCCTGAGACCAGGCAGGGCGGTCCCCAACAGAAAGGTACTCCACAACCACTAGTTTGTGTTATATTGGGCAAATCCTTTCATTTTCCTGCCTCAGCTTCTGCAACCATAAAACAAAAGTCTAAATTATGTAATTTGTAATTGTGAGATGAGTTAAAGATGAGCAATATTTAATGAACACATTTCAAATGATTTATTTAAGATCTTATTTTAATCTCTTAGGTTTATAGAGAAAATTCATCTATAAAAGGGTGCTTCTTTCCAACCAGGATAAGGGTTTAGAGAATAGGTCCTCTTCATATAATTCATGAAAAGACCATAGCAAATGACAGAACTGTCCACAGAAGCCCCTTCCATTGCCCTTTGCTTGCTTGCTACAGAGATGCCTGTTTGCAGGATGGGTCTCAAGAAAAAGGTGTATTTTGTCTTCACCTCATAAATTTTATAAAATTGCTTCATGAAAAATAATTTTGGGTCCAGGAACTCCACAGGAAAAACATTCAATTTGTCTTCAAATTTAAGAACTTTGAAAAGTCTGTATACCAACAGGTCAAGATTCAGTTCGTACATCTTAATGCTTCAGTGTGCTTTGTTTGTCTGGATAACTGAATGCCTGCTTTCTGGCAAGCCACACCATATTCATAGGTGCAATTACTTAACTTAGATTTGTCAAATTGCCATCAAACATATGGGATCAGTTCCTCTGGTTCTCTAATTAATAACAAGTAGTTCAATTTAGTAGATGAGTGCTAATATTGTGCATCCACAAACCCAAGAGTTTAAAGAGCAATAAATACTTTGCAGAAAAATAATCCCAAGCCTATAATTCTGAAATAGGCCAGGTTAAATTAAGAAGGGCATATAATTTTTAGTCCATTTATATTGATTATCTTCATTTACACTGAAAATGTCAAGCCGTGTTTCTATTAGTGTCTTGAATGCATAATAAACAAGTCCTTTGTTTTTGTTTGGGTTCCCTCCTAGAGCAAACCTTGAGAGAAAGTCTTGGCTGGAGGTTTTCAATTGGATGTAGGTAGGAAGTGATTTCAGGATGCTTGATAGAGTGTGAGAAGTGAAGCTGGGAGGGAAAGGAAGCAATAAAGAGTACAATAAGCAGGTTACCACTATGGACAACTGGGGTTTGGTTCAATTGAGGACACTGGGAGACTGTAGAGAAAACACTTCTTAGAAAGGCTACCTTGAGCAAACTGGGTGAGCACCCAGTAATCTAATCAATCAGTGTCCATTCCTCAGTGGTTAAGGAGTGCTCCCAGATGCTTTAAAGCTTATAACTTCTGCCCAGTTTGAGGGCCAAAGGTGCTCTCTTATTTAGACATCAGACTCCTCCAGAAAGAGACGAGGGACTCCATTCTGCAGCTCCCCTTCAGGGTAGGCTGAGGGGATATAAAAACGCACCAACAGCACCACCCTCATCATAAAGAATGTATGTCTATGTTTATTGTCTTAAATTGATCCATATTTCTTAGATTTAAATTTCTACTACATTAGTTTGTCTTTATTCTTTTTTTCTTTGTGACATTATATCAGTGCATCACATTGAAATTTAATGCCAGCCCACTATTGAGAGAGATCTCTGAATGGTCAAATTTCCCCTTCAGTTCAGGACATCTACAAAGCCATAATCTTACCTCACTGCAACTCAAGTAAGACTCTGATGGACACACACAAATAGAGAGAGGACAAAAAAAGAGGAAAGTTCTCCCCACAAAAGACTTGGAACTGACCTTTGAACTGAACCTAGCAAGGGAGCCCTAGGCCATGCTCCGTGGTCAGTGGTGCTGTGAAAGACAGCACCTCTCTTTTGATCTGGAAGTCATGAAGTCAGACTTCCACTGCCCTTCTTTTTTCATCTTTTTGCATATTAGGACACATGTGAGAATTTCTCTGGCTGTTGAGCCTGCTTTGCTCTCCTGCCCAGGCCAGAAGGATGAGGAAATAATATCCTCTTGGGAGAATCCCTCTGCATTGACTGAATGGAGAGGGAGCATAAATATCCTTGTTCTCTTACCTGTCATCCTGAATGGTTTGACACTGAGCTGTGCTGCTTGACAGTGGCTCTCAGAATTCCCCAAAATGACTTGCTTGATCATGCACCATGCTTTGACTGCCTGAACCATAACTGACCCAAGATAACCAGCCATGCAGACCAGTAAGGGCACAGCTTCCATTTGCATCTCAAATAGGGCCAAGGCCTGGTTTCTTATTCACATAGAGGAAACAAATATAAATAGAAGTCCTGGTGCTTTCTTTCTGTTCCATGGATGATTTCCCCATGCCCCACCTGGGGTGGTGCTGCTGGTTTTGAAGATAGTGGGGACTGAGGAAGAGGATGTAGATGAGTGGAGAGATACAGACGGAGACAGGAAGCTGAGATTCTTTAGAGGAATTGTGAGTGGGTAAATTAAGGGTCACTGGAAGAAAGATGAACTTTGAATACAAGGGATAATAAAGTCATTTCAGTGCTCAAAGTGAGACATTGTTTACTAATCAGTCTCTCATACTATCTTATCTGGTACATCAGTGAAAATTTTATTCCACATTTCTTTACTGTTTAAGGAAAGAGTGCCCCCCTTCAATTTTTGTCCTCTAAGTACTAAAGATAAAGACGAAAGGGGTGTGAGTAGAATTTTGGGCTAGAGAGCTGGGGATTTGTTGGCCCTTAATGTGTGAATTCTGTGTGCTGAGAGAATGATTTCACTCTGAAATTTCAGAGCATGTGGTAATTTTTATCATAATATAAAGTTCAGGAGGTTTAATAGTTTATTTATAAATAATTATTTATTTATTTATACTAATAACGTTTAGTTTACAACCTTAGGGGAGATTTCTTTCTGAAATTGAGAAATGAGCAATATAACTAAGACACAGTTATAGAAATAATGGAAACATGATTTAGATAAACAAATTAAGTTTTTTCTTCAGTCTCAAACCAATAGAGGTCAAACTCACCATCTGAAGTTAGGTTGTATGTTTTTTCCTTTCTTTTTTATTATTTTTTTAAAAATCTCATTTTAAAAATTTGTAGGTCATCAGACCCCACTCAATGAAATTTGCTTCATTGATTCTAAAAAATGGCATATTAAGAAGTGAGAGCTGTATGATGTTATATATATCTTCTGGCCTTCCCCAAGCTGATTTTGCTAATAAAAGTTCAGCAGATGGACTGGAGAATCTTGAAGCAACTATCCCTCAGAAGTGGTCTGCCTTGCTGGCACACCAACAGTGTTCTATAAAGTTGTCAACCATGTGGCCTGTTACAGAAATGATGAAATGACGGTTAAAGAAATCCTCTCCCTCTAAATCACACTTTGTCATGGACATTTCTGCATTCATTAGGAGAGTAAAAGGCAGTTGGAGCATGTTCCTGTTTTTTGTTTTATAGTCTTCATGAACTGGGGATGAAGTGTTAGCACACTGGCAAGAAAGCCAAGGCCCTGTTTCTGGTTTTGAGCTTCATTTCATCATTCTGAAAACTCATAGTAAAATCAAAGTATTAATAGTAATTTATAGACCCTGCCCTGCTTTTCTATTTCAGCCCTAGTTAGTGAACTCAGGAAGGGCACTGGGGTGAAGTGCAATAATTCAAGGTTGGCCCTGTAACTATGGCCTAATTTACAAGCAGCTTAAAATCTGAACATCACAATGCATATTCCTTTTGGACATTACAAAGAAGCTCTTTAGCCTTCTAAGTCATCTGGGAGACTTTCAGATGCACAATGCTGTGACTAGAGACTCCCAGGTTTATTTTGAAAGGTTTTAAGTGCCCAACTGCTGCAACAAATTCATTCTTAGAATAAGCAGCTGGTTAGATGGATGTATGGGGGCATTTTATCTCCAGTAAAGATTATGGCTAAAAGACTAATAAAGACTAAATGGGTCAATTTGGATGTTGGCACTAAAACATGAATGATAGCTTTACTTTTTGGAAAGCCATACATGCCCAATGCCATTGGGCAGCAGCTGACCTCAGATCCAAGGCCCCTTATTGGGCTGCTGGCAGCCACACTGATGTTGGTTTGGTGTCACTTGCCCCTATCTGGCATCCTTTATTTGTCTAAATTTCTAGGTAAGTGAGGGAGGAATGACATCAGGAGCTCAAATCTTTGGATGCTGATCTAAGAGCAAACACACACACGCACACGCGCACACACACGCACAAACACCAATAACTAAACTTTGAAATTTTCCATCTGAGAATCAGTTTTTGCAGCAAAGGGGTGAAAGGCTTCCCTGTCCTTGTCAGAGTGTCTCTAGGACTAAGCATTGAATGGGAAGAGTGTGCCATCAGGGCTTCTGCAACTTGACCTATCCATTTCACTCTTCTGCTCCACAATGATTCTCTGCTAGGGACATGCTTCAAGCGTGGCTACTTAATGAAACAGTAATAGTTATAGTTCTATACAAGCTTTGCCTCATTTAATCTTATGGCAGCTGAAGCAGCAAATGGCTAATATTAACCCGTTTTATAGGTGAGGAAATTGAGGTCTAGTGAGGTTTAGAGATACATATAGCTACCCAAGAGCATACAGCCTGTGCAAAGCTGAGTTAGGATTTGAGTTCAAACTGGTCTCACTTGGTAGCCAGGGCTCACAGTCACAATGGTATATAATATCTAGATAAATTTGTGCTCTAGAGTGTTATTTGTCATTCACTTTATAACTTCCAAAATCTTTGCACCATACAGTGGTAAGATCACATGATTTTATGCTGCAAGTTCATTGCTTTTAGAAGACTCTGGGCAAGTTCCTTGTCCTCCACATGCCTTAATTGCTACATTTGAAAATTGGGATAATAGTAGCACTTGTTCATAAGGCTGTTGGGAGTTAAAAATTTAAATGATGTAAAATATTGAAAGCAATGCCTAGGTACAGAGTAAGAGCTTAATAATGAAAACTATTATTGTTTTTATAACCCTGTTATTAACCCTAATATGCTCCAGATGGGTTGATGAACAGTGGTAACAGTTCAGAATTCTTTCCACCTGGGTGGATCCCAGGGGCAGAAGAGGCCAACCTATACCACACAGCACATTATGGCCTTGGTGTCTGTCACTTCTTCCTGTATCCCATTGGTCAAATATAGTTACATGGAAATCCCATTATTGACATGCCACCAAGTGGCATGGCAGAAGGAGGGAATGAAGAATAGCAACCATAACCCAACCTATTACAAGTGGTACCAGTCTTCAATCATTACAACTGCACCCTTAGAAAGTTGATGTTGGTGTGCCATTACCGTCCCCATTTAGGGATAATTTTTCCAATGGGGAATATGAGGGTAAGAGAAATCTGTAATCTTAATATGGTAGCTGCTGAGACTTTCCCTTGCATTAAAGTTGTTACTACTTTATTCAGATGTTATGGTGAGTCCCATGTCAGGGAGAAACTGCATGTTAAGGCTCTTGAATCATTGTAGCATTATGATATGACACATTTACTGCGTCGGTCACACAGGTTATCTCACTTATTTTTCTCACAGATATATGTAGAGCTGATCATCCTGTCACTTGTCTTATTTTATAGAAGACTGAGGCCTCTTGCTTTAATGCACCAATGAACCTCTATGACAGCCACATCCTATAGTTGTCCTGGTTTTTCTAGGTATGACATGAGGAAAACATGTTTTCCCCCCTTATCCTTCACATGAGGATTTCCTCACACTTAAAATCCTGTGATGATAGAGATGGTTTATTTAGAAGAGCTTTAGACCCCTTGGAAGAAAGTTCCTGCATAAATTTGGAGTGTTATGGTGAGATGGTATCCTGGAAATGTATGTGTGAATAATAAAAATGTCAGCACCTACTTCCAAGAACCACTGAATGAAAGAAAAGGAAAATACTAGACATCAAAGACAGGGGTTTGTTTAGATTTTAAGTCCCCTGGGTCAGGACCACACCTAGTACACTGTCATATCCAATAAATGTTGAAAAGGAATTGTCTGGCACACAATACACAGTTGTGACATTCCTGACCACCTCTACCATAGAAACAGAATATAGTCCAGCCACAATGGAAATTCCCTTTGCTTATGTGCTCTGTTTCCTAAGCACTTCCTCACTAACATAAGGCTCTGTTAAAGGACTAAAGACATTGAATTGGTTTCCAGAGCAGAAAAAAAGGTATTGTGAGGTGGGCTAAAGAGCTAAATTAGTTAAGATACAACAGATAACCAAATATCACATAAAATTCCAGGCAGGAAACTAGTCCATGTACAAGTTCATCATATACAGTCCTTACATATCTCTTGTCTTCAGGATAGATGTGATTGGTCTCTTGTTCACATACTCCATTGGCTTCTATTGAAAGCACTTGTGGTTCATTTGTTTGAGGGCTTTGCTTGAGGCACAAGAGCATAGTTTACTTGCATGGTAATATGGGGGTCATTAAAACTTCTGGGAGGAGTTAAAACTCACAGCCAATCTCAGATAAGAACCATTGGATCAAATATCTTGCTCTCTTGCTCCTCAGTTGGAAATGCCATTAGTGTGTTCTATATCCCAGAGGCCTCCAACAGGATTGAGCCCCAGTTGCCCACAGAGGTAGCCTGCTAGTTTACCATCCTCATTTACTGGCTTGCATCATCCCTTTCCTGCCTTACTTCCTTAATTCCCTACTTTGTCCAGTATGACTTGGGATCATCACCCAAACAAAGCCTCTTGCCTCAAGGTTTATACCTAGGAGAATGCAATCGGAGACAGCTTTCTTAATGTGTAGCATACACTCTTCATCCACAGGTTCTCTGGGAAGGTTACAGTCCATGTGAAGTCATACAATAGTCTTTTGATCATCAGTGCCACAGAGGAAAGGCAGGGAAAACTCAATACTCAAAGCAAGAAAAAATATGACAAGATTACAGGTCAAGAGGGTGAGCAGGTGGAAAGGGGTCAAGCAGGAGGCCTGAAGACCTCAAAGCTTTAGGGAAACAGGCTGTTGATACATAGAAATAGATACAGTGACACTTAGATTTATTTACAGGCAATCATTTCACACAAACCAAAACTTCCCTTAAACAATTCCTAAGAAAATCTTCCAGTGTTTTGAGAATCTGGTGGCCATATTTTCTGAATCAAAAATTAAGAACCAGTCTGCCAAAGAACATTTTGTTTATGATTTATAGATATAACTGCACAGAAAAAGACATTAGAGAGAATATTGGGAATTGATCCTGCTCTAAAAATTCTGAGATTTATGGTCATCATACTCAGGAGTCATCTGACTTAGTGTTTCTCCATAGACTATATATATATTACCTTGAGGGTTGGGGAATAAAAATAAAAGTAAAAATAAGATTATTCAAAATTCTGAGACTTTACAACAAAGCTTATTTACAACAATGATACTATAACTTTATTTCCTTAAATTTTACCATAAATGGCATTAAGTTCTTATAAACATATAAATGTTTATAATACAAAAAATCATATGTATATTTCTCAGTGATTGAAATCAGATTCTCTGAATAACTGACAGGGTGTTGGTTATGAAAAGTTTATTCACTAATTTAACTCATATTTATCTACAACATATGCAAGGTCTACTGATATAATGATAAATAAAACAGGCAAATCCTTCACCCTCATAAGATTTACAGTGAAGGAGATAGCTTCACAGACAACTCAAGACAAAATTACAAATTGCAGAGAAACTGAGAAGGGTGTAATAAGGATTCCTGTGAAATATTTTGATAAACATAGAGGACCCAGGGATATGTTCAAGATGAAACAGTAAATTAATGGTAAAACTAATGCTTCAAGCAGGGCTGCTGCAACCCTGTTTGGGGCAACCTCTGCTTGTGCCCACTGCACAAATGGAGATTTTATCAGAACCATGGTCTGAAGCTTCTCCTTTCCTGTTGTCTTCCACAGGTTTCATGGTTTGAAAGCTCTCCTTACATTTTCCTGACCCCTCACTCATCTAATTTCACAAGAAATTATATCATTTATCTCCTGCATGTCTAGTCTCATATTTTTTTCTTAGAAGAGTCAAACTACACAGGAAAATAAAATACCATGGGCCCAGGACACATAATTCAGTCTAACATAAGTCCATTTTGCAGGCCACAAAAAGCAGCTAAATGTCTCAAAATCTCTAAAGTACCTTATTATTCAGGGTCCTATCTCTGTGTGCAACTGGGAACACAAAAATGGAGCAGCATACAAGATGTTTTTAAAATAGAAGATTCTTCTGGTTGAGATCCTGAGGTCACTTCTCTTAGATAACTGTCTACTTGCTCAAGTAGAAATTTCTACTTTACAACCGTCATATCGCATTCATAGTCTCTCTCTTCTTTTATTCTCTGGTGAAATACCAACCTGATTATTTCTGTGCATTGTCAAGAAGGTTAAAGATGAAGCAGAAGTCAGGCAGCTGGCTCTCCTAGCACAGAAATGCAGTGAAAGAATTATTCTTATGGAGTAGGCATTACAGATTTTATCATGACTCAGCACGTGTTTATTTTATGGGCCCTGATAATTATTGGATTCACATTTTCAAAAAATATTTGCTTCTTTCTATTCAATGAATGGTCATCTAGTAGCCTTTTTAACTCTGTTTTGGGGTCATAAATGCACCATTGTTTCCCAGACTGTAGCTCTCAATATATAGCTCTTTAAAAGAATATTGGTGTTATAGTTATTCCTCATACTTGTCAGCATTTAGTATGGTCTGTCTTTTTTATTTTAGCCATTCAAGTCATTCTGGTTGATGTCTAACACTACCATGTGTAGTTTTTTTTTAACTTTGTTTTATTGTTGTTCAAGTACAGTTGTCTCCATTTCCCCCTTCCACTCTCCCCCTGACCCCAGGCATGCCCACTTCCTACCCTTGATCCTACCCTCCTTTTGTTTTGTCCATGTGTCCTTTACAGATGTTCTTGAAAACCCTTCCCCCTTTCTTCCCCATTATCCCTCCTACCTCCCCTCTGGTTACTGTCAGTTTGTTCTTAATTTCAATGTCTCTAGTTATATTTTAGCATTATGCTAAATAAAATAAGCCAGGTGGTGAAAGACAAATACCATATGATCTCACATATAAGTAAAACCTAATCAACAAAACAAACAAGCAAGCAAAATATCAGGTGTAGTTTTAATTTGCATTTACCTGATGACTATGTTGAGAATCTTTTCATGCACTTCTTGGCTATTTGGGCATCTTTTGATGAAGTTCCAGTTCAAGTCTATTGGTAATTTTCTTGTTGGCTTGTATGGCTTTTCCTTATTGATTTATAGATAATCGTTACACATTGTGGCAAGTCCTCTATTATACATGTGTACTGTAATAACCTTTCCCACTTTGTGGGTTGCCTTTCATTCTCATAGTGATGTTTTACAATGTAGTCTCACTTGTACATTTTTTCCTTTTGTGCCTCCTGCTATTTTTTGTCTTATTATTATTTTTTTGCCTTTCTTAAGGTCATAACTCCAAACCTACAAGTTGTGTACTTTCTCCTTCTCTCTGTATATTATAGTTCAATAAAAATTTTGCACAAAGTCAGGCTGACATAGGTTTAAATTCTGCCTCTTTGTGATAACCCCATGAGGTAGCTACTACCCCATTTTACAGCTCAGAAAACTGAGACTGTAGGAGTTTAAGTAACAGGTCTATAGTCTCATAGCTAGTGGATGATAGATGCAAAAGACTTAAGTTGGCTGCAGAGTCCGAGTTTCTGGCTTCCACTTCACTGTGAGCATCACAAAGTCTGTGTGCACTTCTGTTCCTCACCAGCAAAATGAGATCAAGTGAACCCACTGAACAAGGTTATTCTAAGGATTAATGATCTTATTAAAATTATCTAGTGTGGTTTATAAGACACAGTAGGTACATATAAATATTTTTCCTATTACTGTTAGTGCTTCCTAGATAAAATAAAAATCACAGCATGCCAAAGACTGGTGTCTCATTCTTTCTTTTTATTTGGAGAAAAGTGAATTGAGTTTCTGCCATGGCTAGACTAAATTTTAACACTGAAAAACTCAAGAGACATCCAAAACTAATCAAATATGGTATATTATCCCTTTATAGGAATGCATTAAAGGCTTTCAGGTCCACATCATATATCTGTGCATAAAGATCAGATAGTGGCTGAAGCAGATATGAAGATGAACAGGGTCAGACATAAAAAACTTGCAATGGCATTCTTGCCACACTCACCCTTCAGTTTTATCCTTGCTATAATGACCTAACTACATAATAGGAAATTGATGAGCAGGTCACAACCTGAGGGTTTTGAAAAGGCAGTATGGTCTGAGAGAGTTGAAAAGCTCAGGACAAAACTCTAAAAAACTTTTAGCTACAACTCAAAAGGTTTTTTTTTCTTTTATTCTTGAACGTAATTTTCAGGAAAAACTGCTTATTTTGAGTTAAGTACATCCATCAAAATTTCTCTACTTTTCTCACATCTTTTTATTAACTAAAAAATAAACAACATAGTTGAAGAATATAACAGCACTAATTCTTCCAAGAAGAAGAAAAGTGGAGGTGAGAGAAAAGAGGGGAGAGGAAGGGTAAAAGAGTAGGAGTAGGAAAAGGATAAGAGCAAGGAAACAGGAGAATGCCAGGAGTTTGAAGTTAGAAACCAAGAACTTGAATTGTTTGTTCCACCACTTTTGAGAGCTAATTGCTCTTAGTAAGATATGAAAATTTTCTAAGGTCTGATTTCTCCATCTGTAAAATAGGTATAGCAATGATTGCTCACTGGATGGTCCTGGTGATGATTCAATTAGGTAAGAGCAAGAGGACTCAACACATTTGTACTGAGTGTTCAGTAAACAGCTCTTCCCTTCTTTTTTCAATTTTCCACCCTTTTTCTTTGTTTATGATAGTAGCTCCTGGCAAAAAAAATTCACTGTCTGGGGCCAGCAGGCACAGAATTGTGTGTGTGTGTGTGCGCGCATGCGTGTGTCTCCTACAAATACATATCTGCAGTTTTTGATTTATTAGGACTTGGAATGAGAAACTGCTTTGTAATTTTTGGGTTGGGTGGACTTTGAGAACAAAATTGCTCTAATCCCCATTCTTCATACTCTATCACAGGAGTAAAATGTGATAAAACATACAAGTGCTTTGCACAGCAGAAGTCAATGTGAGGGGTTAGGGCTTCCTTTCTCTTTCTGAATGAGCACTACATTTTCTTATGAACTGAATGCCTATAAGAGCATGGATACCAATGAGTTTTTCTTACAACAAAATTTAGGGGAAAAGAGATATTTACCTACACATTTGGCAAATCACTAAATGCTTTTAATTGATGTATCTTCCAAAGTGTACAATTGCACTCAGCTGAGAGTATGTGGCACGTGCATGTAAAAACAGACAAGGAAGCCCTGATTGGTGTGGCTCAGTACATTTACTGTTGGCCTTCAAACCAAAGGACTTCTGGTTCAATTCCCAGTGAGGGCACATGCCTGGGTTGTAGGCCAGGTCCCCAGCTGTGTGTGAATGAGAGGCAACCAATCAATGTATCTCTTGCATGTTGATGTTTCTCTCTCTCTCTTTCTCCCTCCTTTCCCCCTCTCTAAAAATAAATAAATAAAATCTTAAATAAAACAGACAAGGGAAAAGGAAAATTAAAAATTTTAAAAAGACCTCAAAATTTGGTTACATTTCTTAAAAGATTCCTGAAAATAGAGTGGAGGAAAGCAGTTAATTAATATTCCATTTTGTCCCTTCAACAATACAGATTTACAACTTGGAACATGAATCCCATAAAAAACCACATCAGAAACAAAAAATACAGCTTTATACTTGACCACCCTCTACGGTGCTAACATACAGTGGACTCCAGACATACTTACAAGAGTGGGTAGTTTGGTCAAATGCATTGAAATTCAACCAAAAAGATGATTTTATTCACTATTCAGAAAAATTTTGGTTGTATTTATACCTCCATAAACATATCTGTAAGAAGTTATATTAGCCATGTCTTGCAGACATGGAGACAATGCTGCCAATACTCCCCTTCAATGAAGGACTTGCTTCCAATGGCCCAAGTGTGGGTATGGCGATCTCCAACTCTTTCAGGGACTGCCTCAGCTACAGACAGCAGCCTTAACTGAACTCACTCCTTTCTCAAGACAGTCTTCATCTAGTGACAAGAAAAAAAGAAAAGAAAAGTCTGGAACATTCTGCCTGATGCATGATGACTAAAGGCCCTTGTCCAGGTGGCCAAACTTTAGCATGACTGTACCACAAATTGAATTTTCCTTTGCACAATCCATTTTACTTCTTTCTAATCCTGTCTTTCACAAGTTTTATTTTTATTGTTCTTCAAGTACAGTTGTCTCCATTTTCCCCCACCAGCATCCCTACCCAACACCCACTCTCAATCCCACCACCTTTGGCTTTCTGCTCGTGTCCTTTATATTTGTTCCTTGAAGACTCTTCCCCTATTTTCCCCCCATTATACATTTCCATTCTCCCCTCTGGTTATTTTCAGATTATTCTTCATTTCAGTGTCTCTGGTTATATATTGTTTGCTTGTTGGTTTTGTTGATTAGATTTCACTAATAGGTGAGATAATATGGTATCTGTCTTTATCTGCCTGGCTTGTTTCTCTTAGCATAATTCTCTCCAGTTCCATCCATGCTTCACGAAGAGTGGGAGGTCCTTCTTACTTTATGCTGTGTAGTATCCCATTGTCTAAATCTACCAGGATTTTTTAATCCACTCATTTACTGATGGGAACCAAGGTTGTTTCTAACACTTGGATGCTATGAATATCAGGGTGCACAGATTCTTCTGAATTAATGTTTCAAGATTCTTAGGGTATAATCTCAACAGTGGTATTTCCAGGTCAAAAGGCAGTTCCAAATTAGTTTCCTTAGAAAATTACATATTGTTTTCCACAGTGGCTGCCCAAGTCTTCATTGCCACCAACAATGTACTACAGTTCCCCTTTCTCCACAACCTGGCCACCACTTGCTGTTTCTTGATTCATTTATGATGACCATTCTGATCTGTGTGAAGTGGCATCTCAAGGTCATTTTAATTTGAATCTCTTATGGCTAGTGATGCTGAGCATCCTTTCATATGTCTCTGGGCCCTTTTTATGTCCTTCTTGGAGAAGTGCCTGTTCAGCTCCTTTGCCATTTTTTTTAAAGATTTAATTAATTTATTTTTAAACAGGGAAGGTAAGGAGAAAGAAAGGAAGAGGAACATCAATGTGTGGTTGCCTCTCACATGGCCCCCACTGAGGACCTGGCCCACAACCCAGGCATGTGCCCTGACTGGAAATCGAACTCCAGTTTTTTAATTGGGTTGATAGTCTTTCTGGAGTGGAGTAGTGTGAAATCTTTATATGTTTTGGAGATCAAACCCTTGTCTGAGGTATCATTTGCAAATGTATTTTCCCATACTATCGATTCTCTTTTCATTTTAATGCAGTTATCTTTAGCCTTGCAGAAGCTTTTTATTGTGAAGAATTCCCACTTTTTTATTGTTCTTTTATGTCTGTTGCTCTAGGTGACATAGTGAAAATATTGGTGCACAACATATCTGAAATGCTCTGCCTATGTTCTCTTCCAAGGCTTTAATGGTGTCACAACTAACATTTAAGTCTTGTATCCACATTGATTTTATTTATTTATTTTTAAATTGTTGTTCAAGTACAATTGTCTGCCTTTTCCCCCACCACTCCCCACTACTCCATATATCCACACCTCCCTCCCTGAATTCTAACCCTATGTGGTTTTCTCTATGGGTACTTTATAGTTGTTCCTGAAAACACTTTCCCTCTTCTCCCCAATTACTGCCTCCCCAATTGATTACTGTCAGTTTGTTTTTAATTTCAGTGTCTTGGTTGTATTTTACTTGCTTGTTTGTTTTGTTGATTATGTTCCCCTTAAAGGTGAGATCATATGGTATTTGTCTTTCACCACCTGGTTTATTTCAATTAGTATAATGTTCTCCAGTTCCACCCATGCTGTTACAAAGGGTAAGAGCTCCTTCTTTTTCTATCTGCTATGTAGTATTCCACTGTGTAATTGTACCATAGATTTTTCATTCATTCATTTACTGATGGGCACTTAGGTTGCCTCCATCACTTAGCTATTGTAAATTGTGCTGCTATGAACATTGGGGTGCATAGGTCTTCTTGGGTTGGTGTTTGGAGGCTCTTAGGATATAATCCTAGCTACAGAATTGCTGGGTCAAAGGGCAGTTCCATTTTAGGTTTTCTGAGGAAATTTCATACTGTTTTCTATAGTGGATGCAACAGTCTGCAGTGCCACCAACAGTGCACTTAGTGTTCCTTTTTCTCCACATCCTCACCAACACTTGTTTTTTGTTGCTTTACTTACGATGGCCATTCTGACCGGTGTGAAGTGGTATTTCATTGTATTTTAATTTGCATCTCTCTGATGGCTAGTGATGCTCAGCATCTTTTCATATGTCTCTGGATCTTTTGAATGTCCTCCTTGGAGAAGTATCTGTTGAATTCCTATTCCCATTTTTTAACTGGGTTGTTTGTCTTCCTAGAGTTGTGTGAGTTATATATACATTTTGGATATCAAACTGTGTCTGAGGTATCAGTAGCAAATATGTTTTCTCATATGGTTGGTTCTGTAATAATTTTAGTGCTCTTTTCCTTATCCATGAAGAAGGTTTTTGATTTGATGAGGTTCCATTTGTTTATTCTTCCTTTATGACCCTTGCTCCAGGGGACATATAGGTGAAAATATTGCTCCGTGGAATGTCTGAGATTTTCCTGCCAATATTCTCCTGAGGGATTTTATGGTGTCACAACTCACTTTTAAGTCTTTTACCCACCTTGAATTTATTTTTGTGTATGGGGTAAGTTGCTGATTGAGTTTCATATTTTTGCATGTAGATGTTCAGCTCTCCCAACAGCATTTGCTGAAGAGGATATTTTTACTCAATTTTATGCTGCTGCCTCCTTTGTCAAATATTAATTGACCATAGAGACTAGGGTTTATTTTGGCTGTTTATTCTGTTCCAATAGTCCATGTGTCTGTTCTTATGCCAGAACCAGGCTGTTTTGATTAGAGTGGCCTTGTTATATAGTTTGATATCAAGCATTGTGATCCTTCCTACTTTGTTCTTCTTTCACAAAATTGCTCGAGCTACTTGGGGTCATTTATGAATTCTTATAAATTGTTGAAATGTTTGTTCTATATCTCTGAAATATGTCATTGGTACTTTTATAAGGATTACACTGAATCTATACATTTCTTTGGGTAGTCTGGACATTTTGATGATGTTATTTCTTCCAATCCATGAACATAGTATATGTTTCCATTTGTTTCTGTCTTCCTTATATATTTTTTCCTTTAGTGTTTTGTAGTTTTCTGAGTACAGGTCTTTTACCTCCTTGGTTATGTTTATTACTAGGTACTTGTTTTCCTTGTTGCTATATTAAATGGGATTTTGTTTTTGATTTGGGTTTCTGATATTTCATTCATGCTGTACAAAAATGCCTTTGACTTCTGAATATTCACTTTGTATCCCACTGTTTTGCCACAGTCACTTACTACTTAGAGTAGATTCTTGGTTGTTTGTACACTGTCTTGTCATTTGTAAAGAATGACAGTTTTCCCTCCTCCTTTTCAATATGGATTCCTTTCATTTCTTTTTGTTGTCTTATCACTGTGGCTAGGACTTCCAATACTATGTTGAATGCAAGTGGTGAAAGTGGACATCCTTGTCTTGTTCCTGATCTTAGTGGCAAAGCTTTGAGTTTTTGCCCTCTGAGTATGAGTTTGGCTGTAGGTTTCTCATATATGGCCTTTATTATATTGAGTTGTGCTTCTTCTACTCCTACTTTGCTGTGTGTTTTTATTATACGTGGGTGCTGTACCTTATCAAATGCTTTTTCTGCATCTATTGATATGATCATGTGATTTTTTTCTTCCTTTTGCTTATGTGATGTATTATATTTATTGACTTTTGAATATTGTACCATCCTTTCATCTCTTGGATGAATCCCACTTGATTATGGTGTATGATATTTTTAATGTACTGATGGATACAGTTTGCCAATATTTTGTTCAAGATTTTAGCATGTATGTTCATCAGCTCTTTCACAGGTTTTGATCTCTAATAAGAGTTTGCATCTAAAACTTTGTTTTCTTATCTGACTTTAGAAACCCACCCTGCCTCATATGCTTTTCAACATGGGAGGAAGAATTCAGTATTACTGAATCTTGACATCCCAGATAGTGATCCTGACTGAGGTGGTAATGATGAGAGCCCATATTTAGGAATGTAAGTTTCCACAAGGGAGTGTTAATCCTCATCAACATCACTGCTAGAAATGGTGGCAAATGTTCACAGAAGAGAGATAGTATCCTGATAGGCAAGAAAAGATGAGACTAACATGCATTAGGCCAGAGCTCACACATGTATAGGATTGGCTAAAACAAGCCTAATGCCAAATGGAGTTCTAATCCTCTAACACATGATTATTGTTATGTCTCCAAAATCCGTCTATAACCACCCTCTTTTGTTGAGAATAAACATTCAGTTGCACATGCATCAGACATTTCTCATCAATTAACATTTAACAGGCTGCCCAAAACTGAGACCAAACTAAGATGGACAAACCAGCCCTTCACACCTTCCCCACAATGATGAGACTTAGACCATTTTTTGTTTCTGGGAATGAAGAAGTGTACAGTATTCTCAAACCCATGGTATTTAAATCATTACCTTCTCTGTTGCTTTTGTTAAAAAGAAAATGTAATAAATAAGATTTAAGATAAAAACTAATGGGGAGTTAAGGCAGATACAACTCATTATCTGTCCAACATCAGGCCCTCCTCTCCTTTCTCTCTCTCTTTCTCTCTTTTTTTTTCCTATGAATGCAACTCCAATATGAGAAAGGATGAATTGTGATTTTTTAAACCCATACTGTTCAATACATTTTCACATGGGTGCATTAAAATTTAAATTAATGAAAAGTGAAAAAATTAAAAATTCAGGTCTTTAGTCACACTAACCACATTACTAGTGCTTAATCAATGCATGTGGTTAACAGTTAGCATATTGGAACATGTAGACATGGAATAGCTCCTTTATCATGAAAAAGTTTTATTACAAGGCTGTCCAAACCAGTTAGGGTACTTTATTCCACATTGTCAGTAGAATTTCTCCTAGGATAACCACAGTACATGCAATTTTGGCTAATGGCATATGAGAGAAAATGCTTTGAAAGATTCTGAGAAAGGGTGCTTTCCTTGAAAAGACAAAAGCGTGTTTCTTCTCTCTTTCCTTTCTGCTTAGGAAACTGTTACTGGAGGTGAGGATATGGTATGCAGGTGTGGGATTAATGCTAACAAGTGGAGTATCAGAGTGGAATGACTCAAGTCTGGACCTTTCATGCCTCACCTGGAGCTGAAAAATGTGCCTACCTACAAACTTCTTGCTAACTAAAAAAATTATATCCATAGGATTTAATCCTGTTATTTGTGGGGTTTTTCGTAGTTAATAGCTTAAAATGTTCCTGACTGAAATAAGGAGTTAGGAAAAATAAGACTAGAAGAGGAAAAAAAATCATTCTTAGTCCTTCTGCCCCTCTTCCCTGCTCCCAAATGATGTTATTTTTACCTATGCATGTATTTTATATAGCCATTATCATATGATGTATGTACAAACATCAATTTTTTATTTTTTAAACATTTTTCTTTTAACATTAAAGCAGTTGTGTTTATTGAAGAAAAACTGAAGAATATAGATGAATATAGAGAAAAATATTAAATCACCCAGTTACCAGACAGAGAACCAATGTTGACATATAAAGATTTGTACTAAAAATGTTCCATACATCTAACATACTTCATACACTGACTTAAGAATTATTAACACAGGGATTTCTATTATCCTAGGTTGAACAAGATGACAGCACTATCATAATTTGAGGTACTAGACTTATTATCAATTAAAAACCCAATCAAGTATGGGTTTTAGAGATGTAAAACTTTATGACTCAGTTCTTCTATAATGAATACAGATTGATTCTTTATGAAACTACCTAAAACCAAAATTAAAATATATACTCTAGACTCTCAACAATTTTAGGAATTATACAAATATTTTTGACAATTACTACTGTGGTAGGCAGTTAGACAGACATGAGCAGAGCAAGATCAATGAACCAGGTACAAAAGGTCACCAGGGCAGAAAGCCTCTGGTACCTAAAAACAGGCAAAGCTGGGAAAACAAGGGCCTTGCCCCCGGGGTGACCTTTCCTCCCCTGGCATATCACTGGTCATGTAGTTTAAACCTCCTTTGGTTCAGGCGCTGACAAATTGCTAGTCATGTCATTCTAGACTCCCTTGGGCAAGGAACAAGGGGCCAGAGAATAACATCTTATGACTGCCTTACAAGCCCTTGCACAACCAGCCCCTTAAGCATTGCACTCTCAAGACAATGCAGTTCTGAACTGCCTCAAATGATCTTAGGAAAAAATCTTCAGGTCTCAGGTCTGTTGACCAAAACAGAGACAGAGTTTTGGTCAAACTAGAGACAACATTTAGGCCTCAGTTATGTTTCAGCTCCAAGTCCAAAAAACCAGCAAAACCAGAGAAAGCAACACCATGGCTGACACCAGTACCACATGCAATGATTAATGAACCCCTGCCTTGGTGCCAACAAATCAGTGGAAACCATGACCCTGAAAGGACACACCTGAAAGGCTGATGAATATTCCAATGAGATACTCCCCTGGGACCTCCACTAAGACCTCCACCTTTAGAGAGTGGATAAAACTTCTTAAGACAAAAGGCTCAGCATGTTTTCCTTGGAGCATGCCTGCACCTCTCCTTTTCTCAGGTCTGTACTTTTGCTTTTTCCCCTAATCTTTAAGGGTACCCACAAGTTTTGCCACCAGGAGAGCAGCAGGCAGTGACAGCTCATCTTGTGCTAACCTCATGAACCTGTCTCCAAACCCCCTTTTCTCTGACTTTTCAGGGAACTAAAAACAGCATTGCTCTGGCCCACTTCTGACACTGTTACTTTGACTTCTCACTGAGTCCACACAGTCCTGAGTGGCTCACTTCTTCCCCAAAACATCACTAGAGGGCCGAAGAAGCACTGCCTAGGCTCTCTCCTATCACTTTTTCTATCCTAAGTCCTTCATTTGTTTCACTGTCTGCAGCTTTAATAAATATACTCTTAAAATACCCTGGACTCATGTTGTGAAATCTATCCTGCATAGAGTCAAGAACCCACCCACTTCAGGCTGGCCTGGGGCAGACATCCTCTGTGCCCAGTTCCTTTTTGGTGACACTACAATCCTAAAAATGGAGTATTATTTTTCCTTCTATAGTTGCTTTATGATTTAGTGTTTTTTCCCCTCCAAGGTTCTTTTCTTATTGTAGCTTATATGCTTTATCAAAAACACCAAAGCCAACAAATTCTACAAAAGTTACATAGACACTCTTCTCATTTAGATTTTTCTTAAAAAAAAAAAAGAAAAAACCCAGTAGAGCCCTGGTTAGTGTGGCTCAGTGGATTGAGTGCTGGTCTGAGGAACAAAAGGTTGCTGGTTTCATTCTGAGTCAGGGCACGTGCCTGGTTCACAGGCCAGGTCCCCAGTTTGGGATGTGAGAGAGGCAACTGATTGCTGTTTCTCTCACCCATCATGCTTCTCTCCCTCCTTTCCCATGTCTCCAAAAATAAATAAATAAATAAATAAAATCCTTAAAAAACAGTAGAGATTGTGCCTGTTTTGTTCCTTACTGTGTCCCCAGTGTTTGCTTGCAGAGAGCCTGGCACACAACGAGCACTTTACAGGGGCTTACCCAGCAGCAGGAGCACTGAGGATGAGCAGGAAAAGCGTCATTTCAGTGGGTTAATTCCCTTAATTAAGAAAAAGCCTTTGAGGATAATTTTGGCAATTTTTTAAACATTAGAGGAAAGAAATAAAAACAAAAAGTAATGAATGAAATAATACTTGTGGACTAACATTTGGAAAAAAATTCCAAAGTGCTATGGGGTGAGGAGATGAAAGGGTATGAGAGATAATAGCATATATTTCCATAAAATTCTTATTCAATCTGTCTTTCAATGTAAAAGTAAGAAATAATTTTTTTCTAATATTTGTTCATATTTTTTTTCTTTACTACTGCCTCCCTTACTGGCCAGAAGTCTGAATTTTTCTTTGTTTTTCTAGCAATAAGTCTTTATTTTTGTTCTGACTCATGTAACTACTAGCACCTGGCTTAATATACAGCTCTGTCTTGGATTTGCCTATGTGGAATGAAAAGGCGAGTGGCTGCCCCTCAAATTCCCCATCCTCATCTCCAGGGCTCCACTTAACTGAATCACCCTAAGGGGCCACTAGAGTCTGAGGTTCTGACAAAATGGGTTGCCAGCAAAATCCTAGAGGGACAGCTGTTGGAGCCTATGCTATTTGAAAAACAATAGCTCAATTTAAGAAGCAAAAGAGTTGCCATTGTTGGTTTTTGCAAAGAATAATTTAACTGCTTAAAGCAGTTCTAAGTGTTCCCAAATCTAGGAGAGTCTTGCATAAAGACATATGCTTCAATACTGGGACCTTGATGCTATGCTCCTCTCCACAGCAACCATCCATATGAGAACAGTATTTGCTGTGGTTGACAACAGACCACCAAGTCTCATCCACTGATTTCCCTGAGGACAGGGAGCCTCACATTAGAACTAGGATGGAGTGTTTTAGATGGGGTAACTGGGAAACAGTTTGAAATGGAAAATCATTTATGGAAGGGTTACAGGGGAATGCTCTCAGGACATAACACCTGTAAGAAAATACAAAAAGCAGGACAAGGCAAAGAGAAAAAGTGACCCACAATTAGGGTACCACTGAGGCTTTAGCCAATTCCTGGGAACAGAAATGACTCAATAATTTTTGCGGCCAAGTGCAAAATGAAACTAAGCCTCATGTTCAAAAACAGAAAACAGTGCCATTGACAATAGTAAAGTATACTTTTCCTTTTTTCTATCATCTTTCAAATTTTCATGGTGATTTTTATTTTCTATTTAAGATAAGAAAAAATAAAAAATTAAATTATTAGCATGAATTTTCCCATTCTACTTCACATTATGACTTGCCAGTTTTAAATGGAAATGTAACAGCATTTAACTCATATAGAAAATCACTAAAATACACATTCTGTATTTTGTAACAGCTACACTGTAACTCATGCATGCTTATGTATCTTCTTACCTAACTGGAAATGCTACACAAAATTAACTCAGTTTTCATGTTTGATTTTATTTCAATTCTTGATATGTGCATGTTCTGCTAATACTCTCAATCTTTGGACTACTGATGAGTAAAGTAGAGTTGGAAGGAGGTGTAAACATTTGAATGTGGTTGACTAAATCAAGGAAGTAATGTGAATAAGAAAGGATATGATAGGATTACTGTTTCATAGAATGCCATTGTTCATGTTTCTCAGAAAGCTGATTATTCTCTTTCTATATTTAAAAATATTTCTGATTTGCACTGAAATAGAGGATAGGCGGGAAGTGACCAGAGAGAGAGAGAAGAGGGAGTTTCACAGAAAAAGGGGAAGGGTTTACAGGAACAAAGTTAAAAGGCACATGGTCAAAAATCAGGGGGAGAGTGGTAATGGGAGGGAAGTTGGGAGGGAGGGGTGGACGGGCTGGATTGAGAGTAAAGGGGAGAAAACTGTACTTGAACAATTAAAATAAAAAAAGAAAAAAAAGAAAATACTTTTGATTTGAATGCAATATAAGGCTTCCTTTTATTTGCCCTAATAAAAATTTAATATTTTGTAATTTATAAAACCAACATAGGTATTATAATCTCAATATCATTTTGGTCAGTGTTTATATATTATTTATGTATATATTTATATATTTATTTATTTTTCAAGTACAGTTGTCTGCATTCCCCCACAACCACTCCCACCCCTCCACCTCAGCCACCCCACTTCCCTTCCCTGATTTCAACCCTCTTCATTTTGACCATGTGTCCTTTATAGTTGTTCTTGAAAATCCTTACCTTATTTCCCTCAATTATGCCCTCTCACTTCTTTTGTGATTACTGTCAGGTTGTTCTTTTAAAAAAATGTTTTATTGTTGTTCAAGTACAGTGGTCTGCATTTATACCCCACCAATGCCCACACACCTCAGCCATCCCCACCTTCCACCCAGCCCTTGGTTTTGTCCATGAGTCCTTTATACCTGTTCCTGAAAACCTATCTCTCCTTCACCCCCATTATCACCTCCCCTCTAGTTACTGTCAGATTGTTCTTAATTTCAATGTCTATGATTATATTTTGCTTGCTTGTTTGTTTTGTTGATTACATTTCTCTTAAAGGTAAGATCATATGGTATTTGTCTTTTACCACCTGTTGAGGGACGCCCTGCCTGGTCTCAGAAAGCTGTGACCCCCTGTGACTTAGGCTGAGTGAGAGACCTCCAGATCAGGAGCCACTAAGGAGACAAAACTTATTCCCCTGGCATGAACGCTAGCTGTTCTGTGTCTGGCCTTTAGTGCTAGATCAGTTTCCTATGATGAGTAAGACTTCTCAAGGAGAAGTGACCCAAGCCAGGAGCTGATCTCGTAAAGGCCTCTGTGGAATAAGACTCACGAGACTGTGGAAATAAATGAAGGGGCTATGGAAAGGAAGGGGTGATCATCTACCCCTGCCCCCTCTTAACCTGAGTCTTTGTACTTAGTTATGAGAAATCCAAGTCTCCTTGCTCCCTCTGTCTCCTGCCCTTCCCAGGGTTTAGCAAAAGGGGCGGCTCAGACCCCCTTTTGCTAAAGAGACAGCGGGCCTCCGGGGTAATCAGGCCTGGGACAAAGAATATGCAAAGATCCTGTGAAATCTGCTTGCTGGAGGATGCTCTTTAATTAGAATATGAAGTTACAGGCAGGAAACAAATCTAAGCTCTAAGTCCTGTAGTCTTTTTAAATGATAAAATCCCAAAATCTCTGGCTCAGCATCCCAGTAGGAAATCTGCTAGCACCTTTCAAAAGCTAACTGCTTGTAATTTGCAAACTGTATTGGTATTCAAGAATAAAACCCACTGGGACAAAGGAACAGGGCTCTCCCCATGAGGGGGTGAGCCGGGCACTCTCCAACTTGGAGAGTGTTTTCTCCCTTCCTGACTTCCCTACAGAAAACTGTTTCTATGCATAATCATTTCTCGGGTTTCAATGAGCCGTTCGCAGTGTGTTTTAAGCGAGGTCTGAAAATCACCTTCAACTGCCTGATTTATTTCACTTAGCATAATGCTGTCCAGGTCCATTCATGCTGTAGCAAAGGGAAGGAGCTCATCTTTCTTTCTGCTGTGTACTATTCCATCATGTAAATGTACCATAGTTTTTTGATACATTCACTTATTAATGGGGACTTAGATTGCTTCCAGCACCTGGCTATTGTGAATTGTGCTTCTATGAACATTGAGGTGCATAGGTTTT
>PVIA01014001.1:0-29047 GCA_004024845.1 Tonatia bakeri
TTATTGTTCAATTACAATTGTCCCCATTTTCCCATTACTCTCCCCTGCCCTGCTACCTCCCACATCCCATATTCAATCTTCCCCCACCATTGTCTTTGTCTACGGGCCCTTTATACATCCTGTTTTATTTTGATGATGGTTTCTTTACCCATGTGCAAGCTTTTGAGTTTGATATAGTCCAATTTGTTTATATTTTCCTAGCCTTATGAGATGTATTGGCAAAAATACTGCTATGTGAGATACCTGTAATTTTCCTGTCTATGTTTTCCTTTCGGAGTTTTATAACGCCATTATTTACTTTTAAGCTTTCTATATTTAAGCCTGATGTATGGTTTATGTTGTTGGCGTACTTTCTTTATTTTTGTATTTACTAGTCCATTTCTCCCAACACCATTTACTGAAGAGGACTTCTTTACTTCATTGTATGCTCATGCCACCTTTGTCAAACATTAATTGACCATAGAAACTTTAGTTTATTTCTGGGTTCTCTATTGTATTCCATTCACCTATGTGTCTGTTCTTATGCCAGTACCAGACTGTTTTGATTTCAGTGGCTTTGTAGTATAATTTGATATCAGGTCTTTTGATCCCTCCTACTTTGTTTTTCTTTCTTAAGATCACTAGCAACATAATCTAGCACATAAACAAAATGAAGGACAAAAATCACATGATCATATCAATGGATGCTGAGAAAGCACTTGATAAAATCAATCACTAATAAATGATAAAAACAAGCAGCAAAGTGGCAATAGAGGGAGCATATCTCAACATAATAAAAGCCATACAAGAGAAACCTATAGCCAATATCATGCTCAATTGGAAAAAAACAAAAAGATTTTTCCCTAAAATGAGGAACAGGAAGAGGGTGTGTGCTCTCACCATTTTATTAGAAAACTAAGAATCAGCAGTTTGAACTTGCCAGAGAATATATTTTAGTTTTGGTGCAGATCTCACATTCATGTTCAGTTCATGATACTATTCTCTTCCCAGTATACTCTACTGGTTTTCTCTTAAAAAAGCAAAAGTTCAAACAGAAATGCATATATAATTCACAGTGGAAATACCTTCAGTGACTGATGGCATTCCTTCCCAGCCCCAATGTGCATACAGTAACTGAAGTTTGCAGGACTACCTGCTAAATCTGTGTGAGCTTCAGGAACAGAGGCGTACAAAACTCTATTTCCTAATCTCCATCAGAAGCACTCATACTCTTTTACTCCATCACCCTGTGCCAATACTCATGGTTATTTGGCAGTCTTCATGTGACAGGGCAGAAGTGGAGGTTCTGGTGTATCATTGTGATGTACCCACTATTCCAGCCTTATTTCATGCAGAGGCTAGAATACTGGTAGAGCCCACTTAAAAAACCAAGGAAATTCTGAAATGAAACAGAGACACTGGGACTTCCAAGAATCTGCATTTTTAGAAAGAAAATTTTCTGTGCTTGTCTTCTGTGGTTGCTTTATTGTCCTCATTATTAGATAGCAGGACCAGCAATCTTCCTTTCACAAACATAGTGTGAGCGTCTGGAACATTCAGAAGCTTCCATCTTCCTTGCTGCCATCCTCACACAGCTTCCACTCTTTATCTGTTGCCTGTCAGTTAACATAGAATAGAAACATACAGATGAAGTAAAATATTCATTTACTATTGCAGACACAGTAAGTGATATTGTGTCATGGTTATGGTGGTAGGTATTTCCTAATTTAAAGAAAGTATCCCTTGGAGCTCTAGGTTTTCTTAAAGAATAACTCATGAAGGATATATGCATAAAGTTGAAAAACTCCATCTATCCATGTGCTCATTTACTGAAGTTATGTGCTATTTTTATGTATATGTGTACATGTACATGTATGTATACATGCATACACACACACATATATGAGTTTTTCCTATACACTTAGGAATATAAACCAGAGTCTATGATTATAGACCTTCTGAATTTGTTTTTATTCTAGAGACTTACTTTGTGATAAAGAACAGTGAGGGTAATGTGGGTGGTGAGTTATCTTCCCATGTCCACAAATTGTTGGCTCCTTTACGGGTCAATCCAATCCAAGAATAATAGGACTTGGAAGACAGTTGGCTTTGAATGAACTTCTGTCATAAAGGAAACATAATCTATGAGTAAAAATCTTTTAATGTTATTTTTGTGAATAACTAAAAGTATAGAGATCAACTACTCCTGATTGCATTCCAATTATAAAATGATGTAATCTCAGTGTTTGGTTCTTTATTAAATTTCTTATCACAGAATAGAAACACATAGATGATGTAAAATATTCATTTACTAAATATTAAATATAGAGACTTATTTCAGGCAGTAACCCCCTCTCTTAGTTTAGCCATGTTTTTTGAGACTTATGACTGAAATCTCTTCCTTTGGATCTTATTTGTGTAACTCAAAGATAAGTTCTAATCAAAGTCTGATTTCTACTTTGGGCTCCAGCCATCAGAGGCATGAGATTACTACTAACATTGTTGTCTATTTTTGCTCCACAAGGACTGTGGTTATTTCCTGCAAAATGAGCATCTTGAGGAAACATCCATTACTCATCATATGAGGTGTTTATGTATAATGAAAGGCTGGCTGTAAGTTATTCAATATGTAAAAAAGTAAATGATGTTCATCTTGCACTTTAATTTTTACAGAGCATATGCACATATATTCTCTCAGTTGATCTTCCTAAATATGGTGGAAAGAAAATACTCCCGGTTTTGTTTTTGTTTCCCACATCTTTGAGAAGATGGCAAAAGATTAGTCCCTCTACCCAGAGGGTGGAAAGCACATATATGTGTCTATAGACACATATTAGACACATATAGACCACTATATTAGACACTACAGACCAGAAAACAAATTCATATGTGAATCTAGACATAAAATTTAGCGTTCCCTGTCTGGGTTTTCACACATGTCTTTATTTAACAATTAAGCTACTCTCGATGAAAATTATGACTCCTAGACTCTGAAACTCATTCTTGGAACCTCTGTATATGCATGGTACCCCAAGTCAAGATTTCTTTTCTCAAATAATGCATAAACAGTGGAAAATTGATAAAAAGATTATTGCATACAGCATCGTTTAGAGTGTTATTTTGAAATTCTGTAAGTCTAGAAAAAGGTTTAGGGTAAACAAACTATGTAATGGTATACAGTCTCTTAGAATCCCAAAGTTCCATAGGCAAACACTTTTCACTTTGCCAATGTTTCTGTACTAATTCACGGTTGTATGAGTCTAGTTAAGTAAATATTTCTGAAAATTTGGTCATCACCCATTTAAATTCTATAGTTCTTATCGAAGAAAACTATAAATATGTTTCTCACTAAAATGTCATGATTGATTTATGTAAAACAGATAGATATCAAGATATCACATTAGCTCCCTTGCCTGGTCAATATTCAGCATTTTCATGCAAGCCCTTTACCTTGTCAGTAATAAATAGGACATCTAATTTTTTTTCTATCAATGACAATTGCAATGTTCTGTTTTTGAAAGTTGACAATGAGATTGTATTAGTTTCAGGTATTTCATCATGATTTACTCTTCGTACATGTTCAAAATGTTCACTGTGTTAAGCCTATTTAACTTCCGTTACCATACATGTTGTTTCCTGTTGGAGTAAAAAGGAGGTTAATTCAGACTTTGTAATTTTTTCTTTCTGGATTCAAGTTTTGCTTTGTTTTCTTGATAGTTTTCAACTTCATATGTTTTACAATGGCTTTTGAGTTGTTGAAAATAAAGAAAGTAGATAGTTGGACTAGGACAGAAAATAGAATGACTCTTAATGTCTGTTATTGTATGGTTGAGGGAATATTAAATATTATTCTTAACCTGGAATGTGAGGATATGTTATTTTTTAATGGTAAGTTAATTCTGTATTCAATGCCAGATAGAATGATAAAAAGCATGAAATATTCAGTGCAGTTTTTTTTGGAGGCTAACATGACTTAAAAGTTAATATGATCAGAAATAATTGACATTCAACTTCACTTCATAGAGGGCTTTTCTTTTCACCTCAAGCTTAGTGACAATACTGTATTTTTTGATTTTGCTGGAAGTATAATAATTTTTTTCAGAGAGGCTGAAGGCCCTCTTTATAAAATAATTGATATAAGATATGCAATTACCCCTGATAAAAATATATTGTAAGGATAGATTTGTCCTCATTGGTTTATGTTTGAGTTTACATTAGCAATGTTGTGGAAATTTTAATTGTGGATGGATTAGGTGAATTAAATAAAATTCTAATTTCATTGCCATTTGCATCTGACTGGAGCATGAGCACTGTCTGAATCTGAGTCACTTACAACTGTAAGCAGTGCAGAGAAACTCAAGTATTCTCGAGCATAATATTTAGCCCATAATGGCTAGACAAATACTACATGGTGTGAGCTGGGAAACTGAAAGTAGACAGCCCAACTGCTGTGGCTCAGTGGTTTGGGCATCATTACTGAAACCGTAAGTTTGCTGGTTCAATTCCCTGTCAGGGAGCAAACCTGGGTTGTCGGACAGGTCTCTGGTTGGAGGTGTGTGAGAGGCAGCTGATCAGTATTTGTCCCATACATCCATATTTCTCTCCCCCCTTCCTTCCCCTCTCTCTAAAAATAAATAAATAGAATCTTAAAAATAAGCAGAAAATACACATTACCAGTTCGTTTTCATCTTCTATCTTAAGAAGTTTATAGCCCATTTTCTTGCAGAATTTCTTACTGTCTTCATAGGTCTTCAAATCGCATGAAAAATAGTAACACTTCCCTCCACTGCATGACTGTTTTTTCTCACATGTGCTGCTCTTACTTCCTTGAAAAGAAAAGATATTACCCAGTGTGTATCTTAAAAGGGACGTCTGAGGATGAGACACCAAGAAATCCTTTCTAGTCCTTTTGAAAACATTTATTTAATGAGATTGATGGGCTTCATTTCAGATTTCTGAGTAAAATCTCTGGCCTGGGAAGAGTTATATTACTCAAATTTTTCACTGCTTTTATGCATAATATTTAAACATTTGTCTAAGAAGAATTTCTAAGAAGATTGACATTTTCTTGCAACTTAAACAAAAAAGCCTTGACAATGAAAAGCAACTTCTTTGAATTCTCTAGACTGAGTAAAATATATAGGTACAGAGACAGTCTGAACTTATTCCCTGACAGCATACCCATTTTGAGGGGTGTAATAATGATTAGAAAATCTGATAATGAGACTTTGGATTTTTATTTTTTTCTTTGTTTTCTGTAGAACAACTATTATTTGGAGATCTGGTAACTAACTTGAAAAAATATAATATTGTACAAACAATAAAGTCTAATCTCTGGGAAAGGTAAATTTTTTTCTTGATCAATTAAGTAAAAATTAATTTTGGATCCCAGAATTATTTATGCATGAAAACTCCAATTTGAACAGGATATCAGGTGACTGAGGAAAGCAGAGAAGAGACTTATTGGTCTCAGTTTTCACGTTATTTATCTGCATACCTGTGTGAAGTGGTTCCTCTATGAAAGTTATGTTTTTCAACATGGAATTGTCTTCCTGTGTGAGGTTGCCCAGTGGCTGTTTCTGTGGCTGGTATTCGTGATGACCCTGGAAAGCTTTACTGAACATAATTAGCTCAAGGAGAACACAACACGGGACTGAATAATAAGTATAGTTTTAATTTTAACATGTTAGTTCATGTTCAGTAGGAAGGATCATTTTTATTTCTATCCACTTTAGGCACCTCTTCTCTGCATTGATTTACATATTCATATATCATTTATTGAAAAAACATTAGTTAATGATAGCACATCTTAGTGGATCTTTGATACAACAATAAAAAATTCAAAGGTTCTGTTTTGAAGAAACTCACTGTGATGGGAAGACTGTAGGGAACTACATGACGGGTGACACAATTAATTCAGTATTGCTGCTGAACCCAGCAGAGACTGGCTGACAATGTGAGCTCCAGAATAGTGTGACACACTAGCAAGACTTCAATTTACAAACTTTAATGCATTAAAAGTTAACAACAAGAGAGTGAAAAGATAACCAGAAGAATGGGAGAAAACATTTGAAACCTATTATCTGATAAGAATAATGTACACAATTTTATATCTACACTATACAATAGAATAATTTTGGGTGTTTAAAGCAAGGCCATGCTAATACATTCCATCATCTAAGAACCTTGGAAAGTTTTCATTAATTGAAATACCCAGCCTGAAAAGATAATGTATTATATGATTGCATTTTATGAGGTGCTCAGACTAGGAAAATCAATGTAGATAGAAGGCAGATTAGTGATTGTTTCAGGCTGCCTAATTTGAAAGGAAGTGGGAAACAAGTGTTAATGCATATAGAGTTGCTTTATTGGGGCTAAAAATGTTTTATATTGATTATAGTTATAATTTTATAATTTGAATGTATTATAAGCCATTGAATAATGCACTAGGAAGCGGTGAATTGCATAGTTGTATCATATGTCAATAAATTTCACACACACACAAACACACAAATCAAAGAGACTGATTTGCAAACCAGGAGTCTTAGAGTCAAGGCCATTAAACAGGATGGTGTTCTTTAAAAAATATACACAGAGAATTATATACACTTTATATGACTATAACTGCCTTTAATGCAAGACTTGCTGGTTACCCATTTTGAGTCACTCACAGTGTCTAACATGAGAGGAAAATAATCCAGAGCAGTGGTTCTCAGCAGGGGATAATTCTACCCTCCAGGATGCATTGGCCACATCTAAAGTCAATTTAGATGTGACTACGATCTTCTAGTGAGTATAGGACAAGAATGCTGCTAATATCCTATAATTCACAAACAGTATTCCTAACAAAGAATTCCCCACCAAAATGTCAATAGTGCTGAGATTCGAAGACCCAAATCCAGGGTAAAAATTACAAGATGAAAATAAGAAAAGGTGAAAAAAAATTAGTCTTAAAATGAGAGAATTAACACTTGGTTAGGTAATTAGGTAATAATCATGGAGGATTTAGAAAAGTCTTCAATATTTTACAAAATGGGTTTGAGGATGAGTATGGTCTTCACTGGCAGAAACAGGCTACAGGTGGAAGACTGTCCAGCAGAAGGGAATGGCAGACAGACAGATGTGCTGGGACAGAGACACTTAGAGAACGTGATGGTGAGGGCAAGTGAGCTAGAGTTACTTGAAGCAAAATTGGACATGAGAATTTAAACTTAAGGTTATTTGACTGAAAAGATTACAATTATGAAAGCAATCATAAGTAATGGAGTTTTACCATAATTCTGTAGAGAATGAAATATCTCTAGTGATTTCTTGTCCATTTGATACATAGTCAGAGATATTTGGAGAAGAGTATTTTGAAGTCTGTTGACTTTAGGATAATTTAGGAGGTAATTTGAATAGTATAGAGGAAATATATTGTTGTGTTTTAGCAGGTCTTTACAAGAATAAAGTATTTAGAAAGTAAATTTGAGCTGCAGACTAAAGATTAATGATGAAACCAAGGAGGCTGACAGTTTATTGTAAGAAGGCATCAAAGAGGAGAGTGAAAATTAATGTGCACACAGCAGGATCAACCACCACAAAAACCTTGAAAGAGTTTTCCTGGCAATAACCTGAATATGACCCAGTATTTGTGACTAAAGAAGAAGTGAGAAGTTTTAAAGAACTTTGAAATGGCCAAGTGATCGCTTTTGTGGTGAATGTTTAGTGGGTTTCTTGTAAAGAAAGGGTGATCATAACAATGGAACTAGTAGGAAAGAAATACTAGTAGAGAAGTAAGTCCTAAGGGATGAGGTACACCATTCAGGGCACAGGGCTGGTGGAACTTACCCATGAGTCCCAAAATTCCAGTTGTTACAAGGAGAAAGAAACAGAAAGTTCCAAGAATCACTACAGTGAGACACCAGGTAAATGGGACTGAAGACCCTGCTCAGAGATAAAAAAGAGAGGTTGAGTAACTCAGCAAAGAAAAGACTGAATTTAAAAGCCGAGTTTGAGCGATGCTTTTCAGAATTCAATATCCTACCACTTGAATATCTTCAAACTTGAAATTACCAATTGAGTGTGGTACTGAACAATTTGAAACAACAATGAATGGAGAATTGGATGCCTGCATTCCACTCCTTACTCTGTTGTGCTTGTCTTTGGAAAGTCATATATTCTAACTTTATGAAAATTACCCCCTGCCTCATCTAAATGATTTATGGATACAAAGTGGAATATTAGATATATAGACGTGGTTTTAAAATTGCAAATACACTTCTAAAATATATCTATATACATACATCACTTTTATTGATCCACTCTCAGAAGATATTTCTTATTTTCCTTATTTCTTATTTAAGAAATATCTTAATTTTGATATTTCTTAATATCAAAAGCTTGCAAACATACTATAATTTTCTATTTGAAGCCTTACTTACTACTGTTCTTCAACATTAGGATTAACATGAGCTATTGCACAGAAGAAATTATAAATCACAAACACATACCACATAATGTTCATCAAATACTGTTTCTTACAACTTTGTAGAATGAGTGCTGGTGATCAGGAGATTCACAGTTGTTTCCAAACAAGTTGAAAAGAAATAATTTTCCTACCTGACTTGCTCAGTTATGCACATGCCTACAGAGGAGCCATACTGCATTAATTCCCTGGAATATACTAAACATGGATATTTAATTTTTGACAGTGGTTTTTCTGAAGGAGTATAGATATAAAATAGGGTTAAAAAAACCTCATGTAACTGGGCAGGCTAACTCAGTTACAGCGAACAGTGGTTTGTGATTAATGCTAGTTGAATTACATTCACACAGGTACACAATTACAGGACATATAACCCGGGTCCTCTATACAAATTTTACCTTTTCCTTTAGGTGATTTATTCCTTGTTACCTTTGTCTGACTGGATTTGGAAGAAGATTTGTTCACCTCTGAGTAAATTACCGACTCTTCCAGCTCTGGAGATTGAAAGAGAGATATGGTCATTGCTTCATGTTTGCACTATTCTCAAAAACAGGGAGGTTATTAAGATGTGTGAAGGTGATTGACTAAGATTTTTTCCAAATAAAAATATCTATGTAATAGTGTTCTTTTGACTAGGCAAAGTCCATCACACAAATCTTTTAAATGGTAAAACTCTGAAAAGATGTTACACATAAAGTGTCATGTACTAAATCATGACACAAATATTTAACAAAATTATTTAGCAAGTAAGAGGAAATAACAACATAATTCAATAGGGATTGGGAAAAATACTCACTTTCTCTCTGCATGTGCTTTTTGGTAGGAAGGTGTTTCAAATCTACATATGTTGTATATTTTTCATTCATCCTTGAAAAATTTTGACGTACAATTCTAAAAGACACAAATTCACAGTTTTTTAAATTAGTTTTCAGTTTCTCTCATTTCTAGGTTGTCCATGTATAATTAAAATCAGTATTTCATAGCATTTAAATACTGATGAATGATTTTACTTTTGCAATATCTTTGCCAAGAGAGATTTTTGCCTTAGATCATTTTCTTTTCCCTTCTCAAAATCATCAGTTACCATTTTTCTTTTCATAATTGGCTATTATCATTTCACCAACTGTGCCTGGACTTATCCAAATATAATATGTATTTTAATGTAAAAGGTTAACAATGCTATGATCAGTAAAATATATATAAAACATTAAACAATTTTCCCTATCCCCAAAAATTCCAAGAAAAATTTTATGAGACATTTGTACTTTAAAAATATATTGTGTTACATGGTGTTATTAGCAAATATTTCCGTCATCTCTCCTAATATTTTTCTGTTTATCTTTACCTTTTATTAATGATTCAAAGACAATTTGATTCCTATAATCTTTTAAGAGATTGTTGTCACCACTTCCAATGTGGCATTGAAAATGAATGTCCTACAATTAAGACTCAAGTTGACTGAGCTGTATTCCCACGTGGTGAGTGGTCTTATGTCCATTATATTTGAAGGCAGAGGCTAAAGTCAACTAATCTTGCTTGAAATAACAATTTTACTTACAAACATTAAAAAATTAATTAATTTGTTTGAATTATTTTAAATATTATCTCTGTAATCAACAAAAATGTATAAAAGTAAAATTATATTGCAGAAAAAATGTTAAATTCTTCATCTCATCAGTTTCCTAGTGTATCAGTAATTTAAACATTTTTTGCTTTGTTTTATTTGCTCAGCCTTATGCTTCCCTTATCTTTTATGATGTGACTAAAATATTTAGACCTCAGTTTGTTCATAATATTCACTATGCCTTTTCATCATTTACCACAAGACAACATCTCATAAGAAAATCTGATTTACAGACATACATTTACAATGACTTCAAAATTTTTTACCAAGTCTGGAATATATCAGTAATGTGAACATATATCACACAAATAGCAAAATGCAGAGGTAGATGTTAAATAGGAAAACATCTTAGTGTAGACAAGAAAAATTAATAATTAATTAAATATTGACTTAACTTCTCATATCTTGTCCTCATTGATATGACCATTTACTCTAGTGATGCATTGGTTAATTCAACAGATATACTGAGAAAACTATCAGTTATATTCCATGTGAAACTAAGAAAACTATATATAGGAGGTAATTCACTTGTAAAGTAATGTTTGAACTTGAATGGTTCAGCTCATTTGCCTACAAGATTGAATGTATTGATTATTTTAAAAAGCAATCTGTTCTCTGTGCTCTGTGTAGGCAATCAGGTGGCAGTAATAACAGTGATAGGTGCTGACAGCCACAGCTATAGATATAGTTGGCGATACCTGTGTCAGGGCAGTAGAGTTTTCGCTCCAGTGGAGTCTGGTCCAAATAGAAGAGGTGAGCCCCTGCAGGTGGATGGACTGGATATGCGTGTTCTGGCAAAGAAGGTGATTCTTCTGGGCTCCTTATGTTATCTGCCCTAGTTTCCCAAGAGCCTTCAGTGCTGCTCAGCTACAGAAGAAGATGTGAGAGAATAGCTCACATTTAAGCCTCAGGTTTCACTATCTGCATCCTTTATCACAGAGACATGGGCTCCTTTCTGTCTTTTTTTTTTTTCCAACAGAGATGAGTGAGAAACATAATGTAAAGGTCTTTGCTAATTTTGCACAGAATATAAAGTAAACTTTAGCAAAAAAAGACCACTATTACCACTGATGACCACCACCAAAGAGTAAGATTCTAAATATATTTTGTATAGCAGACACTAATGTTTTGTGCTCCAAAAGGAAATTATACCTAATGAGAAATTTACATTCATCTTATAAACTACTATAATATCAGCTACACGAAAATAAATAAACACACATAGAGTTCACATATTTATGTGAATGAGAGTGTTATTAGAAAAGTTTTATGGACTTAAATTGTATTGGAATGAGAGCCACTCAATCCCTGGTTCATTAAAAATACATGTAAATTCAATAGTTTTATTATTTGAAAGATTTTTTCCCCCAAAAGTTTTTTAAAATCTTGTTTTTGGTATATTCCAGCATAAATAGGGTATACTTTAACAAAACTCCAGGTTTTGATAAGTTTTGTTTCCCTTCCCTTGTGCTCAGTGCTGTAATTATAAAATACAGAAAAGTGTGAGCTCCATCCTTAGCAGTCTGATGTAGCATAGCCCACCGTGTACTGGGTAAACAACCACAATGCAGTTGAAATATATGGATCCTACATGAGTAGAAAAAGACTCAGTTTCACCTGTTTACACCATAAATCAATGGGACATACTTTCCAGAATTAAACCCATACTTTAATAGTCAATTAATGTTTGACAGAGGAAGCAAGCACATACAAAATGGACTAAGGATAGTATACTATCCTTAATAAATAGTTTTGGGAAAACTGCACAGATATGTGCAGAAAAATGAAACTAGATGACCTTCTCTCATCCCACCCAAGAATAATTTTAAAATGGATCAAAAAATTAAATGTTAGATTCTAAACCACAAAAATCCTAGTGGGAGGCATAGGCAGCAAAATATCAGATATTGCTCTTCAAAATTTCTTATGATATATATCTCCCCATGGAAGGGAAATAAAAGGAAAAAAAGAAAATGGAACTACATCAAACTAAAACATTTTTGGAAAGCAAAGGAAAACAACAAAATTAAAAGACAACCCACAGAATGGGAGATCATATTTGCCAATACATTTGAGAAGGGGTTAATATCCAAAATATATAAAGTACTTACAGAATTTAACACCAAAGAGAACAACCCAATTAAAAGTGTGCAAAGGACATGAATAGAAACTTCTTCAAAGAGGACATTCAGATGACCAATAGACATGTGAAAAGATGCTTGACATCACTAAGCATCAGAGAAATGCAAATTAAAACCACAATGAGATACCATTTCACTCCTGTCAGAATGACTGTCATGAATAAATCAACAAACAACAAGTCCTATCAGGGATGTGGAGAAAGGGGAACCTTTTGCACTGTTGGTGTGGGTACAGACTGGTGCAGCTATGTGGAATACAGGGTGAAGACACCTCAAAAAGTTAAAAGTAGATCTGCCTTTTGACCCAGAGATTCCACTTCTGGGATTATATCAGAAGGAACTCAAAATGCTCACTCAGAAGACCATAAGCTGTGCTGTGTTCATTGCAGCATTATTTACAATGGCCAAGATATGCAAGCAGCCCAAGTGTCCATCAGTAGATGAGTGGATGAAACAACTGTGGGACATTTACAAAATAGAATTCTTCTCAGCCACCAAAAAGAAGAAAATTGTACCCTTTTCGACACCCTGGATGGATCTGGAGAACATTATGCTATTAAAATAAGCTAGTCAGGGAAAGACAAATACCATATTATTTCACTCATATGTGTAATTTACTGAACAAACTGAATGAACAAGTGAAACACAGACAAACTCATAGATGGAGAGTCGATGACAACTAGTCAGGGGTGGTGGGTTTAGGGAGTGGAGGGCCTGAGCAAAAAAGATAAAGGACTTGTGGATAACAATGTGGTGATTGATTGTAGGCAGTGTGGGGTTGGTATAAGGGGACTAAATGATAATGGAAAAAATACAATGAAGTTTAAATTTTTAAAAAACACAGTAAAGATTTTAATGGTGAATTTAATTTATTCAAAAACAGTTGTGTGTGACACATTAGAAAATTTTTTTATTGAGTTCCAGAATGGAGAAATGATTAATGGAAAGTGATTTTGATATAAAAACAAGTCTTTACAGAAATTATCAAACAATGCATTTAATCAAAGGATAATCCTAGGTAGTCTATGAAAGAGGAATGTTTTTACTGTATGTTCTCACCCTATGTTCCTTTTGGTTTTATAATAGTTATTTCTCATTTTTTGTTCTGTTCTCCCCTACTGCTACAGACTTCATCCAAACAGCTCACTGGCAAACTCAGCACTCAACTTCATTGTGATTGGATTATTAGACCTCAAAATTATTCGTTTAGACCTTAACTCCTTTTTATTGTGAGTTTTTCATCATTTTTATTGTTATTCTATTACAGTTGTCTCAATTTCCCCCCTTACCCCTCCTCCACCAGTCCTCCCCCTACATCTACAGTCATTTCCCACACTCTTATCCATGTCCATGGGTCATTCATACATGTTTTTTGTTTAGTTCCTTTCCCTTCTTTCCACCATTATCTTTGTACCACCTCCCTTAGGTCACTTTCCTTCTGTTCCACGTTTCCATGCCTGTGGTTCTATTTTGTTCATTAGTTTATTGTGTTCATTAGATTCGTCTTATAGGTGAGATCATATGGTATTTGCATTTCACTGACTAGCTTGTTTCACTTATCATAATATTCTCCAGTTCCATCCATGCTGTCAGAAAAGATAGGAGTTCCTTCCTTCTTCCTTCTGTGTAGTATTCCATTGTCTAAAAGTACCATGGTTTTTTGATATACTCATTTATTGATGAGTACTTAAGCTATATTCAGCATTTTGCTTGTAAATAGCACCATTATGAACATAGGGATGCATAAGTTGTTTTGAATTCTTGACTTGGGATCCTCACAGTATATTCCCAGCAGTCGCATGGTGAGGTCAAAAGGTGGTTCCATTTTTAGTTTTCTAAGGTAATTCTATACTGTTTTCCATTGGCTGTATCAGTCTGCATTTCCACAAACAGTTCACTCGGGTTCCCTTTTCTCCACATCCTCAACAGCACTTATTGTTTGTTGATTTGTTTATGATGGTCATTCTGACTGACCTGAGGTGGTATCTCATTGTAATTTTAATTTGCTTCTCTCTGATGACTAGTGATGTTGTGCATCTTTTCATATGTTGATGGGCCATGTGTATGTCCTCCTTGCACGAGTGTCTATTTAGATCCTTTGCCCATTTTTTGATTGGATTTTTTGTCTTCCTGGTGTTCAGTTGTATGATTTGTTTATATATTTTGGGTATCAAACTCTTCTCCGATGTATCATTGGTAAATGTGTTTTCCCATACAGTTGGTCACATTTAATTTAAAACTTTTTTTTCTATTATTGTTCAATTACAGGTGTCTCCATTTTGCCTCCACTACTCTCCCCTGCCCTATTACCTTCCACATCCCATATTCAATCTTCCTCCCCCATTGTCTTTGTCTATGGGCCCATTATACATCCTGTTTCCTTTTGATGATGGTTTCTTTAGTTAGGCAAAAGCTTTTGAGTTTGATATAGTTCAATTTGTTTATATTTTCCTTTACTTCCCTCGCCTTATGAAATATATTGGCAAACATATTGCTATGTGAGATATCTGAAATTTTCCTGTCTGTGTTTTCCGTTAGGACTTTTATGATGTCATGACTTATCTTCAAGCCTTCTACCCATTTTATTCTGGTGTATGGTATAAGTTGTTGGTCTACTTTCATCATTTTTGTATTTACTAGTCCATTTCTCCCAACACCATTTATTGAAGACAACTTATTTACTCTGCTGTATGCTCATGCCCCATTTACCAAATATTAATTAATTGACCGTAGAGACTTTAGTTTATTTCTGGGTTCTCTATTGTGTTCCATTCATCTATGTGTCTGTTTTTACACCAGTACCAGACTGTTTTGATTTCAGTGGCTTTGTAGTATAATTTGATATCACGCATTTTGATCCTTCCTACTTTGTTCTTCTTTCTTAAGATTGCTAGCAACATAATATAGCATATAAACAAAATGAAGGACAAAAATCACATGATCATATCAACAGGTGTTGAGAAAGTACTTGATAAAATCAATAATTTATTTATCAATAAATGATAAAAACAAGCAGCAAAGTGGCAAGAGAGGGAGCAAACCTCAACATAATAAAAGCTGTATAAGAGAAACCTATAACCAATATCATATTCAATGGGAAAAAAATAAAAAGCTTTCCCCCTAAAATCAGGAACAGGAAGAGGGTGTGTGTTCTCACCATTTTATTAGAAAAGTAAGAATTAGTAGTTTGAACTTCCCAGAGAATATATTTTAGTTGTGGTGCAGATCTCAAATTCATATTTAATTCATGAGACTATTCTCTTTCCAGTATTCCCTAGTGATTTTCTTTTAAAAAGCAAAATATCAAGTAGAAATGTATGCACAATTCATAGTGGAAGTACCTTTAATGACTGATGGCATTACTTCCCACCTCCAGTGGGCACTGCAGTGATTGTAGTTTGCATGACTACCTGCTAAAACTGTGTGAGTTTCAGGAACAGAGCATACAAAACTCTGCTTCCTAATCTCCATCAGAAGCACTCATACTCTTTTGCTCCATCACCATGTGCTCATAATCTTGGTAATTTGGCAGTCTTCATGAGACAGGGCAGAAGTGAGGGGTCTGGTGTATCTCATTGTGATGTACCCACTATTCTAGCCTTATCTCATGTAGAGGCTAGAATACTAGTAGATCCCACTTAAAAAAAAAGACATTCTGAAATGAAACAGAGACCCTAGGACTTCCAAGAATCTGCATTTTTAGAAAGAAAATTTTCTGCACTTGTCTTCTGTGGTTGCTTTATTGTTCTCATTATTAGGAGGCATGACCAGCATTCTTCCATTCACAAACATAGTATGAGGGTCTGGAACAGTCAGAAGCATCCATCTTCCTTGCTGCCATCCTCACACAGCTTCCAGTCTTTGTCTGCTGCCTGTTGCTTAGAATGGAAACATACAGATGAAGTAAAATATTCATTTACTATTGCAGACACAGTAAGTGATATTGTGCCAGAGTTAATGTGGTAGGTTTTTCTTAATCTACAAAAACTATCCCTTGGAGCTCTAGGTTTTCTTAAAGAATAACTCATGAAGGATATAGGCATAAAGTTGAAAAACTGTCTCTCTGTGTGCTCATTTACTGAAGTTATGTGCTATTGTTGTGTGTGTACATGTGTATGTACATGTATATGCATGTATACATGCCTATATATGTATGAATGGATTTTTCCTATAAACTTTAAGAAGTATAAAACAGAACTTATGATTATAGACCTTCTGAATTTTTTTTTAATCTAAAGACTTACTTTGTGATAAAGAACAGTGAGGGTAATGAGGGTGGAGAGTTATCTTCCCATGTCCAGAAATCATTAGTTCCTTTACGGGTTAATCCAATCCAAGTGTAGTGGGACTTAGAGGACAGTTGGCTTTGAATAAATTTCTGTCATAAAAGAAACATATTCTATGAGTAAAAATGTTTTCATGTTATTTTTGTGAATAACTAAAAGTATAGAGATCAACTACCCCCCAATTGCATTTTGATTATAAAATTATGTGATCTCAGTTTTTGGTACTTTATTATCTCACCTAACACAGAATAGGGACACATAGGTGATGTAATATATCCATTTACAAAGTATTAAATATAAAGACATATTTGAGGAGGTAAACCACTCTCTTAGTTTAGTCATATTTGTTTAGACTTATGACTGAAATCTCTTCCTTTTGTTTTTTTTCTAGATCTGTATGTATTTTTAGTTTTATTTTAATTGTGGTTCAAGTACAGTTTTCTATCTTTTACTCCCATCCCAACCCACCCACCCAGCCCTCCCCACTTCCCTCCCCTTTCCACTCTAGTAGTTTTTGTCCATGTGTCCTTTATACTTGTTTTTGTAAACCCTTGCCCTTTTCCCCTGAAATTTCCCTGAGGTGTCCTTCTGAACACTGTCAGCTTGTTCTCTATTTCAGTGTCTGCTTGTTTGTTTGTTTGTTTGTTTTTGTTTTTTAGGTTCTTGTTAAAGGTGAGATCATATGGTATTTTTCTTTCACCACCTGCCTTATTTAGCTTAGCATAATGCTCTCCAGTTCCATCCATGCTGTGCTGAAGGGTAGGAGTTCCTTCTTTCTTTCTGCTGCATATAATTCCATTGTGTAAATGTACCATAGTTTTTTGATCCATTCATTTACTGATGGGCATCTAGGTTGTAAATTGTGCTGCTGTGAACATTGGGGTGCATAGGTTTTTTGGGTTGGTGTTTCAGGGCGGTTAAGATATGATCCCAGCAGTGGAATTGCTGGGTCAAAAGGCAGATCCATTTTTAGTTGTCTGATAAAATTCTATACTGTTTTCCATAGTGGTTGTATCAGTCTTCAATCCCACCAACAGTACACTAGGGTTCCCTTTTCTCCACAACCTCTCAACACTTGTGTTTGTTGCTTTGTTTATGATGGCCATTCTGACTGGTGTGAAGTGGTATCTCATTGTGGTTTTAATTTGCATCTCTCTGATAGCTAGCAATATTGAGCTCTTTTTATGTGTCTCTGGATCCTCCATATGTCTTCCTTGGAGAAGTGTCTGTTCAAGTCCTTGCCCATTTTTTAATTGAGTTGCTTGTCTTCTTAGAGTGGAGTTACATAAGTTCTTTATATATTTTGGAGATTAAACTCTTGTCTGAGGTATCATTGTCGAATATGTTTTCTCATACAGTTGGTTCTCTTTTTATTTTAATACTATTTTCTTTAGCTGTGCAGAAGCTTTTTATTTTGATGAGATCCCATTTGTTTATTCTTTCCTTTATGTCCCTTGCTCTAGGGGACATATCAGTAAAAATGTTGCTGTGTGAAATATCTGAGATTTCCCTACCTATGTTCTCCTCTAAGACTTTAATGGTGTCACAGCTTATATTTAAATCTTTTATCCACCTTCAATTTATTTTTGTGTATGGTGTAAGTGGGTAGTCAAGTTCCTTTTTTTTTTTTTTCATGTAGCTGTCCAGTTCTTCCAACACCATTTGTGGAAGAGGTTATTTTTACTCCATTTTATGTTGCTGCCCCCCTTGTCAAGTATTAATTCACCATAGAGACTTGGGTTTATTTTTGGGCTCTCTGTTCTGTTCCACTGGTCCATGTGCCTGTTTTTATGCCAGTACAAGACTGTTTTGATTACAGTGACCTTGTAATACAATTTGCTCTTCTTTCTCAAAATTTCAGCAGCAATTTGGTGTCATTTATGGTTCCATATAAATTTCTGAAGTATAAATATAATCTTACAAAACTGAATGAAGAAGCAGAAACCCTGAACAGACCAATAACAGCAAATTAAATTGAAGCAGTAATCAAAGAAATCTTGACACATAAAAGCCCTGGACCAGATGGTTTCACATTAGACCAAGTGGGATTCATCCAAGGGATGCAAGGATGGCTCAATATTCACAAATCAGTAAATGTAATACACCACATAAAACAAAGATAAAAAACACATGATCATATCAATAGATGTGGAAAAAGCATTTGATAATGTACAGCACCCATTTGTGATCAAAACACTCAGCAAAGTGTGAATAGAGGGAACATTCCTCAACATAATAAAGACCATATATGAGAGATCTACAGCCAGCATCATACTCAAAGGGCAAAAACTGAAATCTTTTCCAACAAGATGAGGGACAAGACAAGGTTGTCATATTTCACCACTTCTATTCAATATAGTATTGGGAGTTTTAGCCACAGTGATCAGAGAAGAAATGGAAGTAAAAGGCATCCAAATCAGAAAGGAGGAATCAAAACTGTCATTGTTTGCCGATGACATGATAATGTAGATAGAAAATCCTATAGATTCTACCCAAAATTTCTCACCCTAATAAATAAATTTAACAAAACAGTGGGATATGAAGTCAATATTCAGAAATCAAAGGCATTTTTGTATACCAACAATGAAACAGCAGAAGCAGAAATCAAGAAAAAATCCCATTTGACATAGCAAAAAGAAAAATAAAATACCTAGGAATAAACCTAACCAAGGAGGTAAAAGACCTGTATGTAGAAAACTACACAACACTGATGAAAGAAATCAAGGAAGACACAAACAAATGGAAATATATACCATGTTCATGGATTGGAAGAATTAACATCATCAAAATGTCCATACTATCCAAAGCAATTTACAGATTCAATGCAATACCTATTAAAGTGCCAGTGGCATATTTTATAGACATAAAACACTTGAAATCTTTTCTATTTGAAACTTTCATTGTGTAACTCAAAGATGAGTTCTGATCAAAGTCTGATTTCACTTTGGGCTCCAGGCACAAGATGTATGAGATTACTACTAATGTTGTTGTCCATTTTTGCTCCCCAAGGACTGTGGTTATTTCCTGCAAAATGAGCATCTTGAGGAAAGATTCCTTACTTGTCAGATGAGGTGACTATATACAATGGCTGGTTGTAAGTTATTTGATAAGTAAAAAAGTAAATGATGTTCATCTCACACTTTAATTTTTACAGAGCATATGCACATATATTCTCTCAGTTGATCTTCCTAAATATGGTGGAAAGAAAATACATCCAGTTTTCTTTTTGTTTCCCACATCTTTGCAAAGATGAAAAAAAGCTTAGTTCTTCTACCCAGAGAGGGGGAAACACACATATATGTGTCCAGATCCTGAAAAGAAAATCATATAGGAGTCTAGACATGAAATTTAGCATGCAATGTCAGGGCTTTCTCAAGTGTCTTTATTGCTCAGTTAAGCTATTCTGTAGGAAAATTAGGACCCCTAGACTCTGAAACTCATTCTTGGAACCTCTGTATATCCATGGAACCCCAAGTTAAGATTTCTTTTATAAAATGATGCATGAACAGTGGAAAATTGATAGGAGGACTATTGAATACAGCAAATATAAAATGTTATTTTGAAATTCTACAAGTCTATAAAAAGGTTGAGGGTAAACAAACTAAGTTACAGTATAGATTCTCTTAAAATCCCAAAGTTCCATGGGCAAACACTTTTCACTTTGCCAATGTTTCTGTAATAAGTCATGGTTGTATGAGTGTAGTTATGTAAATATTACCAAAAATCTAGTCACCATCCTTTTAAATTCTATAGTTTTTATCAAAGAGAAGTATAAATATTTTTCTCACTAAAATTTCATGATTTATTTATGTAAAACAGATAGATATCAAGATATCACCCTAGCTCCCTTACCTGGCCAATCCCCAACATTTTCATATAAGCTCTTTACCTTTTCAGTAATAAATAGAACATCTAAAATTATTCTATCAGTGACAATTGCAATTTTTTGTTTTTGAAAATTGACATATGAGATTATATTAGTTTCATGTATACAATATCATGATTTGCTCTTAATATATGTTAAAAATGATCAGTACATTAAGTCTAGTTAACTTCCATGATCATACATGTAGTTTTCTGTTGGAGTTAAAAAGAGGTTAATTCAGACTTTGTAATTTTTTTCTTTTTGGATTCAAGTTTTTCTTTGTTTTCTTGATGGTTTTCAATTTCATATGTTTTACAGTGCCTTTTGAGTTATTGAAAACCAAGTAAGTCAATAATTAGTCTAGTACAGAAAAGAGTGATTCTCAATGTGTGTTATTGTATTCTTGAGAGAATATTAAAAATTATACTTAACCTGGAATGTTATGATATGTTATTTTTTGCAAAGATAATGGTAAGTTAATTCTGTATTCAAAGGAAAATAGAATAATAAAAATCATGACATATTCAGTTCAGTTTTCTTTGGGGGCTAATAAAATTAAAAATTAATATGATTTAAAAATAATTGACCTTAAACTTCAATTCATATGGAATTTTTCTTTTTACCTCAAGCTCAGTGGCAAAGCTATATTTCTTGATTTTTGGGGACATATAATGATTTTTTTTTTTAGAGAGGCTGAAGGCCCAGTTTTATAAAATAAGCAGTATGAGATATGCAAGAACCCTTGAAAAAATATATTGTATGGATCGATTTGTCTTCTTTGGTTAATGTTTGACTTTACACTAGCAATGTTGTGCAAATTTTAATTGTGGATGGATTAGATGAATTAAATAAAATCCAATTAATTCCCATTTGTATTTCTGACTGTAGGATGAGCACTGTTTGAATCTGAGTCACTTTACAACTGTAAGCAGTGCAGAGAAACTCAAGTATTCTGGAGCATAATACTTAGCCAATAATGACTAGATAAATACTGCATTGTGTGAGCCGAAAAAGAAAATGGACAGTCCTGACAGGTGTGGCTCAGTGGGCTAAGCGTCATGCCTCAAAGTGCAAGTTCGCTGGTTCAATTCCCTGTCAGGGTGCAATCTTGGGTTTTAGGACAGGTCACTAGCTGGGAGCATATGAGAGGCAGCTGATCAATATTTGTCCCACACATCCATATTTCTCTCCCCCCTTCCTTCCCCTCTCTCTAAAAATAAATAAATAGAATCTTAAAAATAAACAGAAAATACACATTACCAGTTCGTTTTCATCTTCTATCTTAAGAAGTTTATAGCCCATTTTCTTACAGGATTTCTTACTCTCCTCATATGCCTTCAAATCGCATGAAAAATAATAACACTTCTCTCCACTGCATGACTCTTTTCTCTCACATGTGCTGCTCTTACTTCCTGGAAAAGAAAAGATATTACCCAGGGTGTATCTTAAAAGGGACGTCTGAGGATGAGACACCAAGAAATCCTTTCTAGTCCTTCTAAAAACATTTATTTAATGAGATTGATGGGCTTCATTTCAGATTTCTGAATAAAATCTCTGGCCTGGGGAGAGTTATATTACTCAAATTTTTCACTGCTTTTATGCATAATATTTAAACATTTGTCTAAGAAGAATTTCTAAGAAGATTGACATTTTCTTGCAACTTAAACAAAAAAGCCTTGACAATGAAAAGCAACTTCTTTGAATTCTCTAGACTGAGTAAAATATATAGGTACAGAGACAGTCTGAACTTATTCCCTGACAGCATACCCATTTTGAGGGGTGTAATAATGATTAGAAAATCTGATAATGAGACTTTGGATTTTTATTTTTTTCTTTGTTTTCTGTAGAACAACTATTATTTGGAGATCTGGTAACTAACTTGAAAAAATATAATATTGTACAAACAATAAAGTCTAATCTCTGGGAAAGGCAGAATTTTTTCTTGATCAAATAAGTAAAAATTAAATTTGGATCCCGGAATTATTTATGCATAAAAAATCTAATTTGAACAGGATATCAGGTGACTGAGGAAAGCAGAGAAGAGACTTATTGGTCTCAGTCTTCACATTATTTAACTGCATACCTGTGTGAGGTGGTTTCTCTGTGAAAATTATGTTTTTCATCATGGAATTGTCTTCCTGTGTAAGGTTGTCTAGTGATGGTTTCTGTGGCTGGTATTCATGAAGACCCTGAAAAACTTTTCTGGACATCATTAGCTCAAGGAGAACATAACATGGGATTGAATAATAAGCATAGTTGTAATTTTAATATGTTAGTTCATTTTCAGGAGGAAGGACCATTTTTATTTCTGTCCACTTTAGGCATCTTTGCTCTGCATATGATATACACATTTATACATCATTTATTCAAAAAACATTAGTTAACAATAACACATCTTAGTGGACCTTGGATACAACACTGAAAAATGCAAAGGTTCCGTTCTGAAGAAACTCACTCGCTGTGAGGGGAAGACTGTAGGGGACTACATGATGAGTGACACAAGTAATTCAGTGTTGCTGCTGAACCCAGCAGAGATTGTCTGGCAATGTGGGCTTTAGAATAGTGTGACATACCAGCAAGACTTCAAATTTACACACTTTAGTGCATTAAAAGTTAACATCAAGAGAGTGAAAAGATAACCAAAAGGATGGGAGAGAACATTTGAAAATCTATTTTCTGACAAGAATAATGTACATAATTTTATATCTATACTATACAAGAGAATAATTTTGGGTGTTTAAAGCAAGGCCATCCTGATACATTTCATCATCCAAGAACCTTGGAAATATTACATTAATTGAAATAACTCATTCTGAAAGGATAATGTAATATATGATTGCATTTTATGAGATGTTCAGAATAGGAAACTCAATGGAGATAGAAAGTAGATTAGTGATTGTTTCAGGTTGCCTAATTTGAAAGGAAATGGGAAATAAGTGTTAATGCATATAAGGTTGGTTTTGGGGGGGATAAAAATGTTCTATACTGATCACAGTTATGATTTCACAATTTGAATGTATTAGAAGCCATCGAGTAATACACTATGAAGTGGTGAATTGTATAGGGTAACTATACATCAATAAATTACACACACACACACACACACACACACACACACACATCAAAGAGATTGGTTTGCAAACCAGGAGTCTTAGAGTCAAGACCATTAAACAGGATGGTGTTCTTTAAAAAATATACACAGAGAATTATATACACTGTATATGACTATAACTGCCTTTAATGCAAGACTTGCTGGTTACTCATTTTGAGTCACTCACAGTGTCTAACATGAGAGGAAAATGATCCAGAGCAGTGGTTCTCAGTGGGGGATGATTTTACCCTCCTGGATGCATTGGTCACATCTAAAGTCAATTTGGATGTGACTAGGATCCTCTAGTGAATAGAGGACAAGGATGCTGCTAATATCCTGTAATGCACAAACAGCATCTCTAACAAAGAGTTACCCCATCAAAATGTCAATAGTGCTGAGATTCAGCAACCCTTATGCAGGGTAAAAATTACAAGATGAAAATAAAAAAAGGTGAAAAAATGAGTCTTAGAATGAGAGAATTAACACTTGGTTAGGTAATTAGGTAATAATCATGGAGGATTTAGAAAAGTCTTCAATATTTTACAAAATGGGTTTGAGAAATGAATGGGTATGGTCTTCACTGGCAGAAACAGACTACAGGTAGAAGGCTGTCCAGCAGAAGGGAATGGCAGACAGACAGATGTGCTGGGACAGAGACACTTAGAGAACGTGATGGTGAGGGCAAGTGAGCTAGAGTTACTTGAAGCAAAATTGGACATGAGAATTTAAACTTAAGGTTATTTGACTGAAAAGATTACAATTATGAAAGCAACCATAAGTAATGGAGTTTTACCACAATTCAGTAGAGAATGAAATATCTCTAGTGATTTCTTGTCCATTTGATACATAGTCAGAGATATTTGGAGAAGAGTATTTTGAAGTCTGTTGACTTTAGGATAATTTAGAAGGCAATTTCATTGGCATAGAGGAAATATATTGTTGTGTTGTAGCAGGTCTTTAGAAGAATAAAGTATTTAGAAAGTAAATTTGAGCTGCAGACTGAAGATTCAATGATGAAACCAAGGAGGCTGACAGTTTATTGTAAGAAGGCATCAGAGAGGAGAGTGAAAATTAATGTGCACACAGCAGGATCAACCACCACAAAAACCTTGAAAGAGTTTTCTTGGCAATAACCTGAATATGACCCAGTATTTGTGACTAAAGGAGAAGTGAGAAGTTTTCAAGAACTTTGAAATGGCCAAGTGATCGCTTTAGTGGTGAATGTTTAGTGGGTTTCTTGTAAAGAAAGGGTGGTCATAACAATGGAACTAGTAGGAAAGAAATACTAGTAGAGAAGTAAGTTCTAAGGGATGAGGTACACCATTCAGGGCACAGGGCTGGTGGAACTTACCCATGAGTCCCAAAATTCCAGTTGTTACAAGGAGAAAGAAACAGAAGATTCCAAGAATCACTACAGTGAGACACCAGGTAAATGGGACTGAAGACACTGCTCAGAGATAAAAGAGAGATTGAGTAACTCAGCAAAGAGAAGACTAAATTTAAAAGCTGAGTTCAGAGGGATACTTTTCAGAAATTCAAGACCCTACCTATTGGAAGTCTTCAAACTTGAAATTATCAATAGAGTGTGGTACTGAACAATTTGAAACAACAATGAATGGAGAATTGGATGCCTGCATTCTGCTCCTTATTCTGTTTGTTGTTTTTCTCTTTGGGAACTAACATACCCTACTTTTACCAAAAATATCCCCTGCATCATCTAAATGATTTATAAATTCAAAGTGGATTATTAGATATACAGAGTTGATATTAAAACTGCAAATACACTTCTAAAGTATATCTGTATACATGACTTTTATTGCTCCACTATCAGAAGATATTTCTTATTTTCATAATATCAAAAGCTTGCAAACATATAATTTCTCATTGGAGCCTTACTTATTACTTTTCTTCAACACTAGGATTAAGCTCAGCTATGGCACAGAAGGAATTATAATCACAAACATGTACCACGTAATGCTCATCAAATACTGTTTCTTGTAACTTTGTAAAATCAGTGATAGTGATGTCGGAGATTCACAATAGTTTCCAAATAAGTTGAAAAGAAATAATTTTCCTACGTGACTTGCTCAGTTATGCACATGCATGCACAGGACCCAAACTACATTAATTCCATGGAATATACTAAACGTGGATACTTAATTTTCCACACTGATTTTTCTGAAGGAGTATAGATATAAAATGGGGTTTAAAATCCTCATGAAACCGGGCAGGCTAACACTCAGTTACAGCGAGCAGTGGTTTGTGACTAATGCTAGTTGAATTATACTCACACAGGATATGCAATTGGAGGACATGTAAGCTGGGTCCTCCACATAAATTTTACCTTTTATTTTGGGTGATTTATTCCTTGTTATCTTTGTCTGTCTGCAGTTTGAAGTAGATTTGTTCACTCCTGAGTAAATTACCAACTCTTTTACCTCTGGAGATTGAAAGAGAGATGTGGTCATTGCTTCACATTTACACCATTCTCACAAACAGGGAGGTTATTAAGACGTGTGAGGGTGGTTGACTAAGATTTTTTCCAAATAAAAAAATTCATGTGATTGTCTTCTTCTGACTGGGTAAAGTCTACCACAAAAATATTTTAAATGTGGTAAAATCAGAACAGATGTTAGACATGAAGTGTCATGTGCTAACTTATGAAGAAAATCTTTAGCAAAATTATTTAACAAGAGAAAATAATAACAGAATTCAATAGGGGTTGAAAAAAATACTCACTTTCTCTTTGCATGTGCTTTTTGGTAGGAAGGTGTTTCAAATCTACATATGTTGTATTTTTTTCATTCATCCTTGAAAAATTTTGATGTATAATTCTATAAGACACAAGTTGATAGTTTTAAATTAGTTTTCAGCTTCTGTCATTTCTAGGTTGTCCAAGTATAATTAAAATCAGTATTTCATACCATTTAACAACTGATGAATGATTTTACTTTTGCAATATCTTTTACATGAGAGATTTTTGCCTTAAATTATTTTCTTTTCCCTTCTCAAAATTATCAGTTACCATTTTTTCTTGTATATGGGTATTATCATTTTATCAAGTATACCTGGAGTTATCCAAATATAATATTTATTTTAACATAAAAGGTTAACGAGTCTATGGTTAATAAATACATATATATAAACCATTAAACAATTTTCCCTATACCAAAAAATTTCAAGAAAAATTTTAAAGGACATGTGTGTTTTAAAAATATATCATGTTACATGGTGGTATTAGAAAATATCTCTATGATCCCTCTTAATAATTTTTCTATTTATCTTTACTTTTTATTAATGATTCAAAGACAATTTGATTCCTATAATTTTTTAAATGATTGTTGTCATGTCTTCCAATGTGGCATTAAAAATAAATGTCATACTATTAGTAGACAAGTTGACTGAGCTGTATTCCCATGTGGTCATTTGTTTTATGTCCATAATATTGAAGGCATAGGCTAAAGCCAACTAATCTTGCTTGAAATAACAATTTTACTTGGAAATGTTAAAAAATTAAGTAATTTGTTTCAAGTATTTTAAACATTATCTCAGTAATCAACAAAGAAATGTATAGAAATAAAATTCTATTACAGAAAAAAATGTTAAATTCCTATTCTTACCAGTTTCCCAGTGTATCATCAACTTAAACACTCTTTCCTTGATTTTATTTGCTCAGCCTTATGCTCCACTTATGTTTTATGATGTGATTAAAAATATGTAGGCCTCTGTGTGTTCAGAGTATTCACTATGCTTTTTGATCATTTACCACAAGATAACATCTGATAAGAAAACATGATTTACAGACATACATTTATAATGCCTTTAAATTTTTTTTACCAAGTCTGGAATATATCACTAATGTGAACATATATTACACAAATTATCAAAGTCCAGAGGTAGATGTGAAATAGGAAAATATCTTACTATACAGACAAGGAAAATTAATAATTAATTAAATATTTAATTAATTTCTCATATCTCCTCCTCATTGATATGACCATTTACTCTATTGATACATTTGGTTAATTCAACAGATATACCAAGAAACTATCAGTTTTATTCCATGTTAAACTAAGAAAACTGTATAGGAGGTAATTCACTTATAAAGTATTTTTTGAACTTGAATATTCCAGCTCATTTGCCTACATGAAAATAAAATTTTAAAAATAAGTAAGCAAATAAATTAAAAATTAAAAAGAAGAAAATGTGCAAAGGACATGAATAGAAACTTCTTGAAAGAGGACATGCACATGACTAATAGACATGAAAAGATGCTCAACATCACTAATCATCAGAGAAATGCAAATTAAAACCACAATGAGATACCATCTCACACCTGTCAGAATGCCTGACATGAATAAATCAACAAACAACAAGTGCTATCAAGGATGTGGAGAAAGGGGCATCTTTTGCACTGTTGGTGTGGATGCAGACTGATGCAGCTCTGTGGGAAACAGGGTGAAGAGACCTCAAAAAGTTAAAAATGGATCTGTCTTTTGACCCAGAGATTCCACTTCTGGGATTATATGTGAACTCGAGAAGAACATAACCCATCTGTGTTCATTGCAGCATTATTTACAACGACCGAGATATGGAAGCAGCCCAAGTGTCCATCAATAGATGAGTGGATAAAACAACTATGGGACATTTACAAAATGGAATTCTTCTCAGCCATCACAAAGAAGAAAATTTTACCTTTTGCAACAACCTGGATGGATCTTGAGAACATTATGCTATCGAAATAATCCAGTCAGGGAAAGACAAATACCATATGATTTTAGTCATATGTGGAATCTACTGAACAAACTGAATGAACAAGCAAAACAGAGACAGAGACAGACTCATAGATGGCAAGTAGATTATAGCCAGGCAGGGGAAGCTCAGAGAGTCCCAAAGAGGTTGGACCCAAGGAGGAACACGCCAAGGCACATCATAATTACATTAGCCAAGGTAAAAATGAAGGAGAGAATTCTAGAAGCAGCAAGAGATAAGGGGACAGTTACCTACAAAGGAGTTCCCATCAGAATGTCAGCTGATTTCTCGAAAGAGACCTTGCAGGCAAGAAGGGTCTGGAAATAAGTATGCCAAGTCATGAAAGGCAAGGACCTACATCCCAGATTGCTCTATCCGCAAAGCTTTCATTTAGAATGGAAGGGCAGATAAAGTGCTTCTCAGATAATGCCAAGTAAAAAGAGTTCATCATCACCAAGACTTTATTATGTGAAATGTTAAAGCAACTTACCTAAGAAAAAGAAGATTAAAAATATGAACAGTAAGAAAAGACATCAAACTCACAGTTAGTAACAACCATACCTAAAACAAAAGCAAACTAAGCAAGCAATTAGAACAGGAACAGAAACACAGAAATGGAGATCACATGGAGGGTTAGCAACAGGGAAGTGGGAGGAGGAGAGAGAGGGAAAAGATATAGAGAATAAGTAGCATAGACAATAGGTAGAAAATAGACAGGGGGAGGGCAAGAATAGTATGGGAAATGTAGACACTAAAGAACTTATGACACATGGACATGAACTAAAGGAGGGGAATGTGGGTGGGAGGGGGTGGGCAGGGTGGAGGGGAGTGAAGGGGGAAAA
>PVIA01014002.1:0-29019 GCA_004024845.1 Tonatia bakeri
CCATAGATGGCATTGACCTTGATGTTTCCACAAGATAATTTTGCTACAGACATGTGGTCACAATAGGTGTGGTATATTATATTGCCTCTGCAGTAGGGAAGGCGCTTGGTGAGGAAAGTGAAAGGAATGATGAGCAACACCCCTCTCAGGAAAGTAACAAGCCCAACCTTTGCTATGACAGGGTTGGTAAGGATAGTTGAGTAGCGCAGAGGGTAACAGATGGCTACATAACGGTCCAAGGCCATAAGCATGAGCACCCCAGACTCCATTCCTGTGAAGGTATGGATGAAGAACATCTGGACCAGGCATTCATCAAAGCTAATTTTCTTGAGATGAAACCAGAAGATGCAGAGGGCTTTAGGGATTGTACTAGAGCACATGACAAGGTCTGTTAGGGAAAGCATGGCTAAGAAGTAGTACATGGGCTTATGCAGTGATTCTTCATAGCGGATAAGATAGAGGAGTCCACAATTCCCTACCACAGCCACAACATACATGGAGCAGAATGGGAAGGAAATCCAGATGTGCATGTCTTCAAGTCCTGGGACTCCATTAAGAATAAATGAGGTTGGGCTCAGTTCTGTTTTATTCAGCATTAACATGATCATTTAGGCTTAAATTTTTTGTGTGTTTTTTTTCTAGAGTAAGAAAAAGAGAAGAGAAAAAGTAATTTATGGTTTCTATGTCCCTCTTACCTCATGATTTAAAATTTTATAGTGCATTTTAATGATCAAACAACCATATTTTCTAAGTGCCAGTGAGTAGCTCTTTTGATTATTTGTGGCTCATTAATTGATTAATTCTTCTGTTCATTCAACAACTTTTTGTCAGGCAGTCCAAGTTCACATCACAGACAATAATGTTACTTCAATCTTTAAAAAAGAAAGATTCTGATCTTCATAGATTTATATTAAAGTGAAATTCTACTATGAATTTTGTAAAGGAATTTTTTAGGATACCTTACTTAACTATTAATTACTATATGCATCTCTCTATTGATGTGGTCTTGAAGAAAAGTTCTTTGATCACCGGATCAATGACCCAAAAATATCATTACAATTTTATTCTTATTGTTAATTACTGGATTATAATAATTTTGATTACAAAGGTACTATTTTAAGTGTTTTTAAATATTATTTATTCTTCTATTGAGCTTGGGGTTTCACAATTCAGTAAAATGTTTGATTTAATCTTTTTGATTTTAAGAAGTCTCATTGTATTATTATACCTCATATAAATTTTTTTAAATTTCTGTTCAGAAAAAACTTCTAGTAAAAACTGGAAGCAGCAAACAAGTAATTTCTTTCATTCTGTCTTTTAAGAGATCTTCCTGATTTATCTTCAGGCATGGCCCTCTAAAATCACCTGTGTCTACAGAAAATACAAAAACAAACAAAAGATCAATCAAACAAACAAAAGAGTAGAATGATATTATGATATCCTACTGCAGGGATTGATGTATTTTGTCTCAGTTATGCTAGTTTCTCCAGTAATAGTTATCATTCAATAATATGTTAACACTTGAACATATTATAATGAAAATAATAATAATTTTTATTATCTTCTCACTTGTTCTTTCTGACCTTTCAGGTTTACATTTTTATAATTTTAAGAATGGAATTTATTTTAATTGGATTTTAGTGGAAGTTAATATGAATACAATTTTATATTTTTATTTCTAACCACACGTCAAACTTATTTCTCATCTAAGAGCAAAATTAATTAATTTCAAATTCTGTGCTTACACCAAAACCTTATTTTCAAGGTAATTAAATTTGGAGGTTGAAGAAATGGCATTAATCTTTTTATTTCTCAGAAATATTTTTTGAGTACCTGCAATATGACAATATGGAGAATGAGACACATTTTCACCTTTTAAGGAACTCAGAGTTTAATGGAGAGATCAAGATGTATATAAATAATCACAATAAATTTAACAAGAACTAATTGAGAAGTATGTGCAAGGCCCTAAATGAGCATTAGACTATTGACTATGTTGAAGAGAAAGTGTTTGATACTTATTTTGAAGAAATAAAATTGTGAGGAGACATATTTGTAAAGGGATTTTCAGAAAGAAAATAAACACTTAAAATGTAGAAATCAAAACTATCAAGTCTGTGAGAATTTACTGGTGTGAAGGAAAGTGGTAAGCTAGATATTTGGCCAGGAGCTAAAGCATAAAGAATCTTGTGATTATCAACTAATGGGAAATATATTGGTTATGGAGAATAAATAATAAATAATTCACAAGAATCTAGAGGGTCATGAGCTAACTCAATGGTGCTTAAGAAATTTGTTAGGCATTAAGGAAGTCAGAATCCTTTTTCTACCCATCCCTCAAGAAAATACCCTCCACCCACACTTTCCAGCCCCTGCAGTGAGGATAAGAGAAAGAAGGGAAAAAATATTGAGTTATTGTAGTCTCTGCCCAACAGAGAGGAAAATAAAAATTAATGAGAGATTCAGGCTGACTAGAAGGGTAGATAAATCTTTAGATAGCACTAGAAATTTATGTAAACTTTCTACTCAGTAGAATTCTAGAAAGAAAATCTGTAACCGAATTTGCCAAATAACCCAATTGGCTTCCATTAAACATCTTCCCAATAACCTATAGTTACCAGAAACAGAAAATGGTGTATCTGATTTTCCATAGAGGTGTTGTCAACTAATTGTGATCCAAGTTCTACCAATTTCTTAGGACACCTGGATTCCAGAACTAATTTTTGTAATTCATTTAATCTCACTGAGCCTTTTTTGATGTCTCATATCCTCTAAGATCAGGAGTTTAAGAAGAGTGGTAACTTAGTGAAATATATGGATTTTAACCTCATTTTCTAATTCATAAGGATATGCATGTGGAAAACTTTATGACTTCCTTAAATAGAAGATTGCCCATCCTTTTAATTATGGATGAAAATGCTTTTCAAGAAATACAAAGTCCAGAAATCAAATACTGAAACATATGTTAAGCCATCTAATTTGTGACAAAGGAAACACTACAGATTGTGGGGGGAAAATATCATTTTCAATATATATTACTAGGCCCTTGTGGGTATGGCTCAGTGGATTGAGTGCCAGCCTGTGAGCCAAAGGGTGGCCAGTGTGATTCCCAGTTAGGGCACATGCCTGGGTTGTGGGCCAGGTCCTCAGTTGGGGGTACACTAGACGCAGCCACATTGATGTTTCTCTCCCTCTCTTTCTCCCTCACTTCCCCTCTCTTTAAAAATAAATAAATAAATTTTTCAAAAAAGTATTACTGAGTTAATGAGTATATGTGGAAAAAAACACAATTTGTTCCCTGAATCACATTTTTTTCTCTAAATATACAAAAGCAATCTTAGAAAATATTAGAACTAAAGATAAAATGCAAAAACAAACATGTTCTTTGATATCTGGAGTTGGCAAGTACTTGAAAACAAAACACAAAAAAGCTGCCCATAAAAAATGACAGATTAAATTAAGTTAAAATTACAATTTTGTATATTGTCACCCTGAGTAGCAATTCTGCATGCTTACAAAAATTAACATCACAGAAAGCAATTGAGTGCCAGTAAATGAATTGTGTTCTTTCAGAGGAAATAGTCATTCTACCTTTCATTAATAAAATTGACTATTTTAAAATCATCATCTAAAATGAAATATAGTCAAAAGGAAATCCTACAACATAAAGTGACAACAAGACAGCTCAGATTTTTCAAAACATAACTTGATTTGGAAATAGAAAGGAAACACAGGTTGTACATGTCAGTATGCATGTTCTTCAAAGACCCCTTGCACATCATCAGTTCAATGAAACTATTGGTATTAAGGACAGTGTGTGTTTATATTTGCATCCCCAGTGTCTGGCAAATCATTTGGTACATACCAGATACTCAAAAAATGAATAAATAAATAAATGGATGAATGAATGAATTATTGAATTATAATTTAAACAATATCACTTTGAATGCATAAAAGAAACTGCTATGAGGAAAATAATACAGAATGTCTTTCTTGAGTTTACCAGAAAAGATAAACAAATAAAGTATTTCTCTAATAAAGTAGGGAAACAAAGAAAATATTTAAAAAGAAAAAGTAAGATGACAAAAGTAGAACACATACCTTGATTTTGGCAATAAATACAAATTACTTAAATCATCTATTAATTTGAACATGATTCTGGATAGGTTTTAAAAATTAAAATACATTACAAAAGAGTATATCAGAATGAAAACTATACAGAAAGGTTTAAGAATATATATACATACACATGCTTTAGGTAAACAGATACCAAAGACTTAGGGAGGATATATTCATAGAAGAAAAAGAGAATTCAAAGCAGAATATTTTGGGGAAAGAAAATACTTGGTGGCATGCAATTTAAGCTAATTGCAACAAATTTGTTTCATTCTAAGGTTTGATAAGGTTTCTTCGCAACTCAAATCATGAAAAACAACTAAATTCATTTTCTCATTTGTATAATACAGAGGGAAAGTCCTAAAATGAGAACTCAAATTTACACTTAAAGCTCATGGTACCTTATTATACTGACTTTAAATTTCCTACTTATGATAAGCAATTTATTTGTAATTTAAAGTTTAACTTTGAAATTTCAAGGAGTGTATTAATACCAATTTTGTATAAAAGCATAATAGGTGATCTTCACAATATCAAAAACACTTTTTCTTGAAGATCAGGATTGCCGACAAGGTTCGGTCTTTAGAGTTCATAAATTCATAATTCATACTGATAGTCAATATTATATTTTCTAGTTTTATTATACACATATGAAGATATTTATATATGTTTAAAACAATATGTATGTATACAACATATATATATGAAGATACTCATATACAATTACATTTGTAATGAAAAGATTTATAATTTTTTTCAATAATTTATAATGATTTAGAATAAACTGGTCAATCAAATCAATATTTTTTTCTCCCTCTATCCCACTTAGTACATTGAACAGTCTAGTCCTCTTAACTGAGATGTTCAATATCTACTTTGTCTATACATTGTATTAGAAATAGCAGGACCCAACATCATACTGTAGCTTTCGGAGTTAGGGTCTCACAACAAGAGTAGACAATATAGGCACAATATCTTCATAATTTCTGCCCATAAAGAAAAACTACTTAAAGAAAAATATACTATGTTTTTATTCAAGTATATTTCCTTAGTCTGTTTCATTTTAATTATATATCCATGTATAAAAAACAATTAGTGAAAATAAGGCAAGCGTCAATACTACTAATTGAAAATTGAAAATATTTATCTGGGATTGTATATGCACTTTCTGAAAGATGTACTTTTTTGTATTAGATAAATATTCTCTTTTTATTTCTCAATTTTCCTATTATAGTTACAGATTTAGTCACAAAAGCTGGCTTTATGCTTACACAAAAATGTAAGTCCCTTCTTCCATAAATTTGAAAAGCTTTCCAAGATCTATGTTAAAGATCTAAATATAAAATGCAAATTGAAGCAGTTTTCTGTTTCAAAGCAAATTTAAAATAATTTTGATACATCAGAATTTAATTTCTTCTGAAAATAATGTGACTTATACCATGCTGGCATGTAGACAGGATTACTGGAATAGTAATATTAACTAACACATGACTGTCACAACTTATAAAATACAACTTTGATATCTCCTGTCAATCTTCATTCTTAAACTCCATGGGTAACAATCTTGTTTTTTTGTAAAACCATCTCTGACTCTTTAAGACCATGTTCTTTTTTTTCATATGAGGGTTTTTGGCTTCACATAGTTTTTGCTACCCAAAATAAATGAAACAAGTTTATAGTTCAGTCTCTCTAGAAAAAAAATCAAGAGAAACTAGATTATAAGTTTGAGGAATAAAGCTGGGACAGGTAAGAAGTAAGAGTAATCTGAAGATTAGTCTAGTGGTCAAGAACAATTTTGTAGCTTCCTATTTTTCCTTATCATGGGAATGATTCACCCCTGACTTCCACCACTACTGAAATAAGGATTCCTGTTTGAATAGAGAGTAACATAGACAGTCATGATCAGTAAGATATTCAATTGAATTTTATTGCCATATTTTGGAAAACACACATTTTCCAAAAATACTCAATTTCACACAGCACTTTCTGCCTTCAAATTGTATGAATGAAATAAAAGATTCATATCTGAAAAAAATACCAACCAATGAATACATATCCAAATCCCCTCTCCACTTTATCTTAACTGCCTATGAAAAGAAATCCTGCAACTGTCCTCTAATTGTATGTCTTAAATACCTTAGTTTCTGGATAGCAAAATAGTGAGCTGAATACAATCTCTTCCAGATGTGGAGGATCTTGTTTACAAAAATCACAATTCTAGAATAAGTGTGCATGTGTAGTCACCAAACTCTGACTTCCTTTGTTCTGTACTATTGACTGACCCTTTAAATGAAAACTTGTATTATGTGTCCCAAAGGGATATTTCTAAGTATTATAGACATAAGTGTAGGTGTGGGAATCAAGCTAACCTCTATGGGAAAAAGAAAAACAGCAGGGAATTTAAATAATTTGTGCTCAAATAACTATACACATAAGTGTGAATAAACACTTGTGTGCATGTTTGTGTGTTAGTATGTCTGTTTGAGAATGTCCAGAATTAAAATGAACACAGTTATTTTTAATAAACTATGATTTACTGTTTATCACATATGTATATTTCTTTATTTGCCCACTGCTCTATAAAAAATATTCAAGTAGAAAATTTTTAAAAATGCATAAACTGATTCATCTTTTCATTCTTTAAAAAACTTGTGTGTTTTTTCATCTCTCCATTTAATTAATATTTATTGAAAGTTTTCTACTCTCCAAGGTAGGCTAGAAAATACATAAACATGGACCCTGATTTGAAAAGGTTTCCTTCAAGGGAGGAAAAAGATGAATAGTATGGTGGTCTAGAAAAGCAAGTTATCAAAAGTTTAGGTTTATTACACTTACTTAAGTTAGAAAAATAGTTACATGAATATATAAACATTGAAATAATGGTTATCATGATAACAATAATTTTAAAAAGTAACTGATTATAATTTTTTACCTATTTAGAATATATGAAAGTAATGCCACCATATATTAGGAAATATGGAAAAGTATTTTATTTAAAAAAATATATATCTTGGTTTATTTTTTACATTTTTTTGTTCAAGTACAGCTGTCCTCATTTTCATCCCACCATAGCTCTCCATCCTACCCATCTCTGCTTCCCATCCTAGAACCTACCCCTTTTGGCTTTGTCCATGTATCTTTTATATAGGTTCCTTGATGGCCCTTACCCTATTTTCCCCTATTATCCCTCTCCCCACTCCCCTCTAGTTACTGTCTGCTTGTAATCAGGATGATGCTGAACATCCTTTAATATGTCTCTGGGCCCTTGGTATGTTCTCCTTGGAGAAGTGTCTGTTCACATCTTTTGCCCATTTTTTAATTGGGTTGTTTGTCTTCTTGGAGTAGAGTTGTGTGAGTTCTTTATATATTTTAGAGATCGAACCCTTGTGCTAGGTATCATTGCCAAATATATTTTCCCATATGGTTGGTTCTCTTTTCACTTTAATGCTGTTTTCTTTAGCTGTGCAGAAGATTTTTATTTTGATGAGATCCCATTTGTTTATTCTTTCCTTTATGCCACTTGCTCCAGGGGACATATTGGTGAAAATATTGCTGCATGGAATATCTGAGATTTTCCTGCCTATGTTCTCCTCTAGGACTCTTATGCTGTTACAACTTATGTTTAAGTCTTTTATACACCTTAATTTTATTTTTGTGTATAATGTAATTTAGTGATCAGCTTTCATTATTTTGCATGTAGCTGTCCAGATCTCCCAACACCATTTGTTGAAGAGGCTATTTTTACTCCATTTTACGCTTCTGTCCCCTTTGTCAAATATTACTTGACCATAAGACTTGGGTTTGTTTCTGGATTCTCTGTTCTGTTCTATTGGTCTGTGTGTTTGTTCTTATGCCAGTACCAGTCTGTTTTGAAGACAGTGGCCTTTAATACAGTTTGATATCAGGTATTGTGATCCCTTCTACTTTGTTCTTTTTTCTCAAAATTGCTGTGGCTATGTTGGGTCGTTCATGGTTCCATATACATTTTTGAAATGTTTGTTCTATATCTGTGAAATATGTCATTGGTACTTTAATAAGGATAGCACTAAATCTATAAATTGCTTTGGGTATTACGGACATTTTGATGATGTTAATTCTTCCAGTCCATGAACATGGTACATGCTTCCATTTGTTTATGTCTGCCTTAATTTCTTCTTCATTGTTGTATAGTTTTCTGAGTACAGGTCTTTTACCTTCTTGGTTAGGTTTATTCCTAGGCACTTTGTTTTTCTTGCTATTATAGCAAATGGGATGTTTTCCTGATTTTTGTTTGTGATATTTCATTGCTGTTGTACAAACTGCCTTTGATTTCTGAATATTGACTTTGTATCCCATGGTTTTGTAAATTTGTTTACCAGGTCGAGTAGTTTTTTGGTGGAGTCTACAGGATTTCTATGCACACTATCATGTCATCTGCAAACAGCGACAGCTTTACTTCCTCCTTTCCAATCTGGATGCCTTTTATTTCTTCTTCTTGTCTGATTGCTGTGGCTAAACTTCCAATACTATGTTGAATAGAAGTGGTGAAAGCAGACAATCTTGTCTCATTCTTGAAATTTGTGGGAAATCTTCCAGTTTTTGTCCATTGAGTATAATGTTGGCTGTAAGTCTCTCCTAATGTCCATTACTCTGTTGAGAAATGCTCCCTCACTTTGTTGAGTATTTTTATCATAAATGGGTGCTGTACCTTATCAAATGCTTTTTCTGCATCTATTGATATGATCATGTGATTTTTGTCTTTCCTATTGTTTATGTAATGTTTTACATTCATTCTTTTGTGAATATTGAACCATTCTTGCATCCCTGGGATGAATCCAACTTAATCATGGTGTATGATCTTTTTAATGTATTGCTCGATGCAGTTGCCAATATTTTGTTTTAGCATCAGTGTTCATCAGCAATATTGGCCTGTAGTTTTCTTTCTTTGTTGTGTCTTTACATGGTTTTGGGATTAGGTGATGCTGGCTTCATAAAAAGAGTTTGGGAGCCTTCTCTCATCTTGGAATTTTTTTTTTTTTAATATTCTGTGAAGGATAGTGGTTAGCTCTTCCTTAAATGTTTTTTTTTTTTTTAATTCTCCTGGGAAACCATCCAGTCCAGGGCTTTGTGTGCTGGGAGGTTTTTGATTACTGCTTCAATTTCATCTACTGTTATTGGTCTGTTCAGGCTTTCTGTTTCTTCTTCATTCAGTTTTAGACGATTAGATTTTTCTAGAAATTTGTCCATTTCACCTAGGTTTTCAAATTTCTTGGCATATAATTCTTTGTAGTAATTTCTTATAATCCTTTGTATTTCTGTGGTTGTAATCTCTCCTCTTTCATTTCTGATTGTGTTTATTTGGGTTCTCTCTTTCTTAGAGTCTGCTTTAAAGCTTGTCAATTTTGTTCATCTTTTCCAAGAACTAGCTCCTGGATTTATTGATCCTTAGAATTGTTCTTTTAGTCTCTATGTCATTTAATTCTGCCCTGATCTTAGTTATTTCCTTCCTTCTACTTGCTCTGGACTCTTTATTGTTGTTCCTCCAGTACTTGTAGATGTAGGATTTGTTTGTTTATTTGAAATGTTTCTATCTTTTTAGGTAAACCTGTATCACTATGAACTTACCTCTCAAAACTGCCTTTTCTGTGTCTCAATGGTTTTGGACTAATGACTTCACTTTCATTTTTCTCCAGAAAATCTTGGGTTTCTTCCTTGATCTTATTGTTAACCTATTTATTGTTTAATAGCATGCTATTCAATTTCCATGAGTTGGAGTTTTTTTGAGTTTTTTCCTTGAGGTTGGTTCCTAGTTTCAGTCCCTTTTAGTTAGAGAAAATGTTTGCTATGATTTCATTTTTCTTGTATTTGTTGAGGCTTTCTTTGTGTCCTATCATGTGGTCTATCTTTGAAAATGTTCCATGTGCATTTAAAAAGAATCTGTATTTTGCTTCTTTGGGATGAAAGGTTTTATGTATGCCAGTTAAGTTCATTTAATCTAGGGCATTGTTCGATGACATAGTATCTTTGTTGATAATTTGGAAGATCTGTCTATTTTTGACAGTGGGTTTTTAAAATCCCCTACTATACTTGTGTTGTTGTCAATGTCTTTCTTGAAGTCCTTGAAGATTTTCTTTATGTATTTGGGTGCTCCTATGTTGGGTGCATATATATTTACAATGTTTATATCTTCTTGATGAATTCTTCTCTTGAGTATTATGAAGTGTACTTCCGTGTCTCTTTTTATGGACCTTTTTTTGAAGTCTATTTTGTCAGATATGAGTATTGTTACTACAGCCTTTTTTTTTCTGCCCATTTTCTTGGAATATTTTTTTAAAATCTTTCACTTTCAGTCTGTGTACATCATTTGTTTTGAGGTTGGTCTCTTGTATGCAGGATATGTTCCAGTCATGTTTTCTCATCCATTCTGCTACTATATGTGTTTTGATTAGAGCATTTAATCCATTTACATTTAAGACTATTATTTGTACGTACTTATTCATTGCCATTTTACTTCCTTTGTACCTGTGTTCTTCTCTCTCTCTCTTACTGTTTTTCTTTCTTTTCATAGAGCAATCCCTTTAGCATATCTTGCATTGTTGGTTTGGTGGAGGTGTATTACCTTAGCCTTCTTTTGTCTGGAAAACTCCTTACTTCACCTTCCATTTTAATTGAGAGCCTTGCTTGATAGAGTTGCCTTGGTTGCAGGCCTTTGCTTTTCATTACTTGGAATATTTCTTGCCATTCCCTTCTGGCTTGAAGCGTTTCCATTGAGAAGTCAGCTGCTAGTCTTATCAGAGCTCCTTTGAATGTTACTTTCTGTTTCTCCTTTGCTGACATTAAGATTCTCTCTTTGTCTTGGAATTTTGCCATTTTAATTATGATGTGTCTTGGAGAGAGCCTCTTTGTGTTCCACTTGATTGGGACCCTCTGTGCTTTGTGTGGCTTTTTCTCTCATAAAATTAGGGAAGTTTTCCATCATTACTGTTTCAAACAGGTTTCTATTCCTTGCTCCTCTTCTTCTCCTTCTGGTATCTCTATTATTACATTTCATGTTGTCCTGCAGTTCCCTTAATCCTTCTTCATTCTTTTTGAGTGTTCTTTCCTTTTCTTGCTTTTTCTCTGAGTTTTTTTCTACCTTTTCTTCCATCTCACTGATTCGATCCTCTGCTTCATCTAGCCTGCTTTTGATTCCTTCTACTATGTTCTTCAATTCAGAAATTGTATTCTTCATTTCCTCTTGGTCCTTGTTGATTGTTTCCACGTCCTTTTTCATGCTAATATAGTTTGCAATAAGTTCCTCAAAGTTCCTCTGTATGTTTTGGTAATTCTCAGTGAGCTCATTGAGTTTCATTATAAACATTGTTTTGAACTCATTATCTGTCAGTTGACTTGACTCTATTTCATTTAGCACTCCTACTGAAGATTCCTTATTTCCCTTCAATTGGGGGTTGTTTCTTTGCCCTCCCATTGTTTGTGAGACTCTTCTTGTTTGCTTCTGCTTCTTAAATTGACCTGATTTGACTTATTGACTTTGTGGTGTGAGTTTCTATGGAAGGGGCCTGTGAGAATCAGTGGTGCAGTCTCTTTCGTCACCAGAACTTGATGCTTTTGGGATGCCCTTTATGTTGTTTATGTTGATTTTCCATATGTAATTTGGTTTTGATTGTTGTTGGGTTTTCCTTTGGTGGCTTCCCTCCAGCTGGTTGACTGAGGGTCACACCACCTACCACAACTTGTGTGCTGTTGTGCAGGTGAAGATAGGTTGTGCTGAAGCTGACTCTTCTGTCTGTCCAAGGTCATTCCTCTCTTGCTATTGCTCAGTTGTTTGTTCTGGGTGGTTTCTTCACTGTTGACTTGTAATTCCAGATTGGCCCTGGGGGGAGCTTAGTGTGACTTCCATCCACTCCTCTGGCTTCTTCCTCCCTCTATGTGGGTTGTCTAGTTATAATAATGTTTTGGTTGATGGTGGCTCATTTGTTGGTGGGTTATCCCTTCTGGCTGGCTGACTGAGATTCACAAAACTACTGTGTCTTCTACACTGTTGTACAAGTGCTACCAGAATAAATCAAAACAACCCAGGACAGAAAACCCACACCAGCAAAAATACCCTACACCACAACTGCAATATCAACAAAAAAGAGAATAAGAATATTATATGAAAGAAAAAATAATATGAGGTAACTAATGGAAAGACAATGATTTTGAAAGAGTAGAGGTAGGAGAAATAATAAGAATAGGGAATAGAAACAAATCTAAGAAAGGGACAAAATAAAATTTAAAACAAGAACAAGAAAGGGAAGGTTGGAGGTGAAATGGAGTAAAACAGGAAAACAGTAAAATATGAGATTTGAAGTAAAAAAGTAGTGAACATCTGGGAATAAAGTTGAATAAATGTAATAACAACTACACAACCATACTATCAATGACAAATGAGTAGAGATTCATAAAGTAGAAAGAGAATAAGGATATTAGAAGATAGGAGAAAGGAATGTGAGATGACTAATGGAAAGAAAAGTTGTTTTGAGAGGATGGAGGGAAGAGAAGTAGTAAGATGAGAAATAGACACATGGTATAGAAAGGAAAAAATAAATTTAAAATAAAAATAAGAAAGGAAAGGACGAAATCAAAATAATGTTAGAGACAGGAAGAGTAAAATATGAGATTTGAAATAAAACTAAAATAAAAAATAGTGAAATAATTTTAAAAATGAAGAAAAATGTTAAAATGTATGCAGGAGAAAAAATAATGAAAAAGAATGAGGTAGAATTCACCTCAACACAGTCTAGTGTTTGTCTACCATTTTCTCCTTCTAGATCGTTTTCTGGTAATGTCAGATAAGGTCCCAGTCTAGCTTTAGGGAGCCTGTTTTAGTCTACAGGTGATCCACAATCTGTGTCTGTCTCCTTCAGGATGGCTGGTCCTTGCTGTCTGTCCTGCTGGCTTTTTATCAGCACAAGGCCTAGGGTTGGTTCATCTTCCTGGCTCTCCCCTGGGAGGTGCTATTCAGTCTTCAGGGAAGATGGTGGGTGTGTTCTCCCACTCCTGCACCACAGGTCTTGGTCTGTCCCAGATTATGCCCAACAATATATAGTTCCTGATGAATTAACTGCCCATTTCATGTGAGGGGCTAATCTTGTAAAAGGATCAGCTCTTTCCTGCTTGGTGCTGATAGTATCTCTGTACAATAGCTGAGGATAGGTGGGACCCTAAATACCTCTTGCTGCTCAAATTTCTAATCTTTCTGCTCTGCTGTTTTCAATGGAATAGGGTCCAAGGATGAACCATACAGCTTTCACAGAAAGGGCTCATGTGGAGATTATTTTTATTTTCTATGTGGATATGCACCAGCAGGGGGTTCTTGAGCTTGGCCATACTATTCTATGCAACTTTCAATCCTGTAGGTGAGGTTTGGGCACACCTTCTTCTTCCCAGAGCTTTGAACTCTGTGGTGTGAGGGACCTGCCTGACTGCAAAGAATCTCAGGTGCTCATCTCTTGTGCATCTAGTTCCCAGCCCACTGCTCTCTCAGGAGCCTCAGACCTGATCTCTCCATTTGGTGCACAGCTCTCCTATTGCCAGGTGCACTGGGTGGGGCCCTGCAGTCAGTTTACCATCCAGCTTTCTAATCTTTTTGCCTAGCTGGATTCTGTGGGTACAAAGTGTGTTTTCAATCTGGTTTATTTGCTGAAAAGAGGAGCTGCACATGCATACAGGTTTCCTGTCCAGCCACATTTAAGTTCCCCTTTTAAAAAGTGTCTATGTGGCACCACACTGCAGCACCAATCACTGTCTAGTTCTCCATACCCTCAACCTCCCCCAAAAGCAGTCTCACTCTCAGTCAGGGCTGGCTGCAGCCTTCGGCTGTGTCTGACAGTTTTGGAAGATAGAATTTCTGTCTGGAACTCTTCTGGTTGATACTGCAGCTATGGATGTGTTGCTCATTGTGTGTGTGCAGCCTGAGTCTCTCGGACTCTGTGCATCTTCCTAAGTCTCTCCTGATTAGGGATGGGGGTTTCCTGTGCAGGACTCGGGCCTCCTGCTTCTGGAAGGGAGGGAGCAACTAAGCTGCATTTTCCATTTGGTCTCTTCTGCTGCAGGCACATCACACAGGGTATTTTCCCTTCAATTTATAAAATCTCTTACCAGATGGTACAAAGCATCCTCTGTAGTTCTTGGCTTCAAAAATTCACATCAGCTGAGATTCCACTGATTGTTCAGGTCACATGACAGAATATCAGCTGAAATTCTGTCCTGGGGGCATGAGCAAGTAGGCTCATCTTCCACCTACTCTGCTGCCATCTTCCTCCTCTTCTTCTTAAGTCCCTTTAATATGTTTCATAATACTGGTGATGAACTCCACCTTTTTCTAATCTGGGGAGCTCTTTATGTCTCCTCCTATTCTGAAGGATAGTCTTGCTGGCTAGACTATCTAGGTTGTAGGTCTTTGCTTTTCATCACTTGAATGTTTCACATCAATCTTTTCTTGTCTGAAAAATTTTCATTGAGAAATTAGCTGATAGTCTTACAGGATCCCCCTTTTAAATAACTAACTCCTTTTTGCTTGCTGCTTTTCAGATTCTCTCTGTGTATTTTTCACTTCTTACTGGGTCTTTTTTATGCTTTCTATCTTTTTTTTTTTTACATTTCCTATCTCCTTGTTGAAATTCTCACTGAGATCATCTATTCTTCCCCTAAGTTTAGTGAGCATCTATATAACAAGTGCTTAGAGTTATCAGATTACTTGTTTCCATTTTGTGTGGTTTTGTTTTGGGGAAGTTTTGCCCTGATATTTTGGCTGCCTCCCCATGTTTATATCTATGTATTATGTATATTTGCCAAGTCTCTCCATTTTGGCAGAGTGGCCTTGTATAGTAGGTGTCCTTTAGTATTTCTGTTTACTTGAACAGGGTGCTCCAGGGGTGTTGATTCTGTGGGTTGTATGTCTCCTTTGTTGTATTGCTGTTGGTAAGTTGGTGGATTGGATTGATTCTCAGGATGAGTTGCTATGAGGAATAGCATTTACTACAGTGAACAAGCTGACTCCATGGTGAGATCATTTTAGTGAGACTCTAGTACCTGCTAAGTACACTCTAAGGAAGTGCCATTTGTGGTGCTAATTGGTTGGTGCTCAGGTATGGTTTGAATCTGGCCATCAGATTTGTTGGTTCTTGGGCCTCTTGGCGGGGGGGCAGCTATGGTGTAGGCCAAGGTCAGCCACTGCCTGTGTCTGTCCCAGCACCACGTATTAGAGGCTACAAAGAGATGTGAGGTTGGTGGTTACCTGTGCTGAGCTTGTAGGTGCCTTGGAGAGACAGTACTATGTAATTCATTAGCTGTACCTTCATTTTATTCATTTTTGTAAGTTCTGGTTTTGGTGGATGGCTTAAAAAGGAACAAATGTTTCACACAGAAAGTGGGGAAATTGAACAATTATGGAGGCGTGCGTTACCTGGTGAAAGACTATACTTGAAGAGCACCATCTTTTAACCTCTATGTTCTTCATTATCTACAACTGTGCCAGTTGCTGATAACATGTCACTGGCACAGTTATGTCAGGAAACCTTTCTCATCTGTCCTGTTTAGGTCAGAAACAAAAACTGGTAATTAACTGGTGGACTCCTAAGATTCAGTGCTATTGCCCTGAGCATGTAGTTCAGTTGGTTAGAGTGTAATCCTGATATGCCAAGGTTGTGGATTCCATCTCTGGTCAGGGCACAAAAATAAAGCAACCAAAGAATGTATAAATATGTGGAACAAAAAATCTCTCTGTCTCTCTCTCCCTCTCTCTCTTTCTCTCTCTCTATAAATCAATCAATAAAAAAAAATATTCAGTTGTGTTGTGGAAACGTTTTTCTAAATAGCAGCTCTTTGTAGCTGCTATTTAGGAAAAAAAGAATATTTTCTAAAATGTCATTTTTACCTTGCACAATGACAGCTGCTACCACTCAGCTCAATTTAACAGGGCTGTAACACCATTCACACTCTGTATTATAAAAGGAAGGTACCCAGGCTTTCTGGATCATGATTTTATTCTTAGTAAATAGTTTATGACATTAACTGTTATAGGATTAAATTAAAATTCTGAGTATTCAGGCAAGCTTTAGAATGTATCATTAGAATGTACATTTTTATTATTCATTGAAATATTCTGCTAGAATAATTTGCAAAAGGAATAAAATACAGTGACTGAGTGCCCAGCTGATGTAGGTGCTAGAACATACTGAGGCATTAACTTCCCAAGTGTACCATTAGGTGGCAGTGTTCTTAAATTTTGCTCTGCTGTTTTTGTTTTGAATTTAACTTTCATTTCTCTTCCTTTTCCTGTGGGGAGCTCCTCCATGGAGAGCTGAACTCTGGCTTGGTGAGCGAATCTTGACTAGTCCAACATCTGATCTTCTCCACTGAGTTTAGACTCCTGTACTTCTGAAGGTAAGTGGGCCAGTTTTTGAGGAGGGAAAGAGGAGGCTTTGAGGGAACAGATTGAATGTGTTTGGTGTCCGTAATGGTAGTTCTGAGCTGCTCTGCTTGGGCGTGTTTTTGCTGAAGTGGCAGAAGGGGAACATTGAGTCTGGGGAAGAGTAACCTTTAAAGAAGTGAGGTTTCAAAGGGCAGAGTCTTATTTATTCCATGGAAGGACCATTATTTCCTCAGGCTGTGTTACCCTCATCTTCTTATTCTGTAGTTTTGACTTTCTACCTTGTCAATTTGAAACAGAATACTCTCCCCACCCCCACCTGCCACCAGACAGGTAATCCCTTCATCTTTTTCTCCAGTGAAGTCTGTTTGATAGAACCCTCTTTTCCCTCTTCATAAAGCAAAAGCTCTTGGTAGGGCCAGCTGATATGAGAGCCACTATCTGAATGCATGTGTGAGAGACGGGGTCTCAGGGACTTGCCAGGAATCACCCCTTTTATTGCTATTGTTGTACTCTTCTCCTGGTAACTTTTGGTAAGCTGTGCACTATCTCCCTGATAAATTGCCTTCGGCAAGCCTGATGAGAGGTTGGATGATCAGGTTGCTGCCAATCTCTGTAGCTCCCATGCGGTCATTTGTGTCTTTGGGGACCAGACACAGGGAATTTGTCGTCCCCTGAGTGCCATGGCTTATTCTTACCTCAGTGTATACCATGACCCTCTGGTGTTCCTTTCTGTTTTTGATGTTTTTGTTCATCATCTAGACACACCCTTCTATTGTTTATTACTTCAACCCCTAACTCAATTTTCCCTTGCAGTAAGCTAAGAAATGGATTTGGTAATTTTTCTAGAGAAAAAAAAAACCTCTATTCTTTTTCTTAAAACATAAAAAAAATTAGAGTTGATGTTTAGCTTCAAATGTACAATATCATGATTACACATTTACATAACCTAAAAAGGGATCACTCCGATAATTCTGGTACCCATGTAACACCATATATAGTTAATACAATTATTGACTCTATTCTCTATGATGTACTTTATATCCCCTTGAAAATGTTCTTTGTATGTGAGTCTGTTGTTATTCCTGATCATTTATTTTGTTTTTTGTGTTTTAGATTCTACATACAAGTGAAATCATTTGGTGTTTGTCTTTCTCTGTCTGACTTATTTAATTCAGCAAAATACCCTTTAGGTCCATCTATGTTGTTGCAGATAGCAAGATTTCACTCTTTTTATAGTTGAATTATATTTCATTCTATGTATGCACCTCTCCTTTATCCATTCATCTTTCAATAGACACTGGTTGCTTCCATATCTTGGCTATTGTAAATAATTCTGCAATAAACACATGGATATATGTGTTCTTTGGAATTAGTGTTTTGGATTCTTTAAATAAATACACAGAAGTGGAATTGTTGGGTCCTTCCTTATCTGTTCTTATAGCTTTTATATTTAAGTCTATTTTGTGTGGTAGAAATATTGCTACCACAACTTTTCATTTGTTTTTATTTTCCTTTCAGTCTGTGTGTGTCTTCTCATTTGAAGTGAGTCCCTTGGTAACAGTATATATAAGGGTCAATCACTGTGAGTACTTAATACATTTGCATTCAAAGTAATTATTGATAGATATGTATTTATTGGCATTTTACTATTCATAATTTTTATATTGTTTTATCCTGCTTCTTAAAGAAGATGTTTTTATACTTCTCATAATACTGATTGGATGGTGATTAACTTCTTTAGCTTTTTTTTTTTCTGGGTAGTTCTTTACCTGACCTTTAATTCTAAAAAAATATTTTTGCTGGGTAAAGTAAGAATGAATGTAGGCTTTTGCTTTTCATCAGTATGAAATTTCCATGCCAGTATCTTCTGGCCAATAAAGTTTCTGTTGATACATCAGCTGACAGTCGTATGGGAGCACCCCTCTAGTTAACTAACTGCATTTCTCTTGCTCCTTCAAGATTCTCTATTTGTCTTTAACATTTGGCATTTTAATTATTATGTGTCTTGGTGTGGGCCTCTTTGGGCACATTTTGTCTGAGACTCTGTGAGCTCCTGGACTTGTATGTTGAGTTTCTTCACGAGGTTAAGAAATCTTTCAGCCATTATTTTTTCAAATATGTTTTCAATTTCTCTTTTCTTTTCTGGCTCTCCAATTATGCAAATGTTGTCCCAGAGGCTCCTTATATTGCACTGTCCTCATTTTTTAGATATTTTTTCTTTTTGCTGTTTTGATTGGGTGTTTCCTGCTTTTTTATCTTCCAAATCACTGATTTTATTCTCATTTACTCTACTGTTTCATCTACTCTACTGTTGATTTCCTGTAATGTATTCTTTATTTTATTTAGTGTATTCTTCATTTCTGACTGGGTCTTTTTTAGGTTTTCTTTCTCCTTTTTTTTATATGTCCTATCTCTTTAAGTTCTCACTGAGGTCATCTATTCTTCCCCTAAACTCACTGAACAACCTTATAACCAGTATTTTGAACTCTGCATTTAGTAGATTGCTTGTTCATTTTGTTTAGTTCTTTTTGTGGACTTTTGTTCTGTTATTTCATCTGTGATATGTTTTCTTGTCTCCTAATTACCACTGCCACCACGTGTAAGTTTCTATGTATTAGGCACAGCTGTTACATCTCCCTGGCTTGGTAGAGTGGCCTTGTGTAGTAGGAGTCCTATAGGACCCAGTGGCTTGGCTTACTCTGTCACCTGAGCTGAGTACACCATGTGTACCTACAATGTGGGTTGTGTGCTTCTTCCTGTTGTAGTTGAGCCTTAATGATGTTGGAACATCAGTGGGTGGGATTAGTCCTAGGCCCATAGGATGGGAGGACTGGTTGTGACTACTGTGAAGAATTTGCTCTGCTGGGGACACTCCATTAGCAGGCATTTTTCAGCAGGGCTCAGGTACCCACCAACTGCATCCTTGAATGTGTTGTTTATGGTGGTGGTTGGTTGGTCCTTCAGTATGATCTGAAGCTATCCACTGAGTATACTGTCTCTGGGGCCTCCTGGCAGGTACTGGCCAAGATCAGCTGCCACCTGTACCCTGCAATGGGCCATTTGGCATGGGCTACAAAGAGATAAGTAAATGACAACTACTTGTGCTGGACTGGAGGTACCTGAGAGTCCAAACGGTGAACCAAGTCCAGGTGATGCTTTTGCCAGGACTGTGTTGTCTTCACAAATGGTACAGGATACACAGAAGTAAGATGTTGCTCATTGGAGTAGTTTCAGGAAAGTCTGTGGCATGAGTCATACAGATTGTTTCTATGGAAATGCCTCTGGATGAGGTTGGGTGGGGCCAAAAGTTGCTTTGGATGGGGTTTCAGGGAATCACCAGGGCTGGACGAACAGTGTTAGCCACATTTATGGATACTCAGATATGGTCCCCATCTGCCAGCTCTGTGAGGTGAGAGCACAGCAAAGTAACAGCAGTTTCTGCTAGCACTTCTGTCTGGGAAAAACCTGTTCCTTCTCCCCTCATCCTGAAAGAAAGACAATTCAGTACTCCTCATATGTCCCTGGCACCTTTGGAGCTGCTACCCCCACGCTGGTGCTCAGAGGTAGTGAGTTCAAATAAGTTTGTGCATGGGCCCTTTTAAGAGGAGGAGCCTGGGACTTCAGGAACCTCCATCTCAATCAGCCAGTATCTCCTCTGCTCTTCACAACCAGAAGTTATGGGGAATTCTCTTCCTGGTACTTGAACCCTGGGCTGAAAGTTCTGGTGTGGAACAAGTACCCCCAGTTCCTCAGAAAGGACCTCTGAAGCTGAGATTTTCCTGAAATTTTTATCTGCCACATGTGGGTGTGGGACCAGTCCATTCTGCATCTCCAACCCTCCTACCAGTCTCAGTGTGGCTGTTTCTTTATAATCTTAGTTATTGAACTTCTGTTCACCCAGATTTCAGGCAATTCTGAATGATGGTAATTCTGTAGTTTAGTTTTAATCTTTATGCCACTGTGGGAGATGTGAGCACTGTATATACCTACACTGCCATCTGGACTAAAAGTCAGAAGAACTCCATGTTAATTTCACCTTTGATCATTGTGTACCTTGATATCTCTTTCACATATGTTTTGATGTGTATTTTCCTTTTCTCCTTCTTTTCAGAGGTGGGGAGTCTGTGCCTTGTAGATGAACCATGTCCATATCTGATCTACATTAACTGGCTCCTCAGAAATTTTCAGAAGTCTCAAATACAGGAGACAATAAATATTTATAAATATTGAACATATTTTATTAAAATCACAAGAGCAGGTGCATATACCTGTGGTATAAACTGTATTAACTTATATCAAACCTACAATAAATATTAAGTACCCACAAAAATTATATCTCTAGACATGAAAGAGAAAGTAAACATGCAGAAAGAGAAAGGTGTTATAAAACAAAATAAAAATTACTATGTTATAAATGTAAAACAATGAAAGAACAATAATAATAAATCAAAAGGGTTACAACAGGACAAGTTATCTATAAACCACTGGTAAAAAACTTTGCAATTTTAAATAAATTTCAGATTAAGTCTCAGTGTAGGAAGATGATTTTGAGTAGAGTCTTCAAGGAAATAATGAAACCTGTCCTAAGTGACTAAGAATCATAAAGGTGGCAAGAGTGTGTTGTGGAGAAGTTAGACTGAGAGGTGAAGAAATAGAAGGGAATGTGTAATGTAACCTAACTAGAATATGATAAAGTTATTTGCCAACAGGGAGCTGTTCTGTGCACAGGGAAGAGCCCCAGAACAAACTCTGCTATTTAGATATCTCATTTACATAGAACATACCTAAATGGAATTCTGGGTGGAACTTGGATTTATAAAGTTTGAACTCCCCTTTGTGGAGGGAAACACAATTATGTTGTTACCTGAATCTGTGTCTCCAGGCTGCAGCTCCTTTTGCTCCAATACATAATTTTTATTCTTTATTACCATCTGAAGTTAATTGTTGTTTGCATTTTTGACTCCATCTTGGGGAGGACAGATAGACTCTGGGGATAGACACAGGGCCTGCTAGTGTGGTTATTCAGGTGTGCTCTCGATGATATCTTTTGCAGATACAGGAGGTACTTTATTCCTGTCACTTCATTCTTTTAAGAAGCCAGACTAAGGATACATGTGAAATTTTAGTAAGCACTAAGAATAGCGTGAGCAGAGTAGGAATGATGGGCCAGGTACAGAGGATCACCAGGGTGGAGAGCCCGAGGTACCTAGCAATGGCAAAACTACTATCTCTTGCACAACCACCTGCTCACTGCTGGAAATAACATCTAGACCTCAGGTGTGTTTCAGCTCCAGGCCCAGAAAGGCAGCAAGGCCAGGCAGAGCAATACCATGGAAGACATCCAGACCAGCTGCAATGACTAATGACGCCTGTCCTCTAGTGCTGACCAATGTGTTGAAAACTTGACCCTGAGGAGACACATGGAGAAAGCTGATGAATATTCTGTTGAGATCCTCCCCTGAAAATTCATTAAAAAGCCCCCAGGACTGAGACCCAGTGAGGGTCTCTCTCTATGGAGCAAACCTGAAGGTTTCTTCACCCCCTTCTTTTCCAGGGTTCTTGCTCTCTCATCCAAACATGCCTCAACCTTTTTTTCTTTTTCTTTTTTTTCTTTAAGTGTTGTTCAGGTAGAGTTGTCTGCCTTTTACTCCCATTCCAGTCCACCCCCCAACCCTCCCCACTTCCCTCTCATTTCCACCTTGAACCTTTCTTTCTTTTCTTCTTTCATCTCTTAAGGCACATCTCTCTCTCCTCTCTCTCAGCCCTCTTAAGCTTCAAGGGCCCTACTTTTGCCTCTGTAACTTCTTTCTTGAGCCATTTCTCCTATGGTTCCCTTCTTCTACCTCTCTGATTTTCTAAATAAATTCTTTCTTATAATTTGAGTCTTGGCTCTGAATGCTTCTCTTAGCCAGAACTCAAGTACCGAGGTTGCTGAACCAAGGCCTAGTCTGACTCTACTGATTAAAAACTGGTGCTATTTTTGCCACTTACAAAACTACCATTGTTTATGTAAGCCTAGTAATTACAAAGTACCAATTACCTTGTAAAAGCCCATGAACACAACTTCCAGGGCCCTAAAAGAAGCATAGTAAGTTATAAGTTACATGTCACTTATGACAATTAAGGTCTATGATAACTGGCATTTAAAGGCTATGTAAAGTCTCTGTAGTCCAAATGCATTTTACACATTTGTTCATTTTTACTGTCTGTGATGTTGCCTTGCAAGGCAGCCAACCTTCCACTTTATTGTAATCTGGTAGGTGCCCCTGGCCCCAGCCCTCTGAAAAACAGCAACAGCAAAAACCAGCCTACTAGATGAATAAGCCAATATTACCCTTACAGGAATAAAGAGCCCAGACCTGATGTTGATCCTTTGTGCCCACATGATCTAACTCCCCTCCTGTCTTCTTACTTTACAGTATATGTCACGCTCTCATCCCCTGTTCTCTGTTTCTTTTATCTCCGTGTCCTAAAAGTTGTCATCGTCTCTCCTCTGGACAACAGTGCATGCATCCTACTCACCTGCCCAACTGCACTGTCAAAGTAACAATGTCAACACTTGGAGACAGTTTTTTTAAAAATTTATTTGAACCAAACAGAGGATATGCCTAGAAGCAAGACCATAACAGACTGAGAAAAATACTTCCTAGAAAGGCAGTTTTCAGCTTCTTTTGCACTTTTGGAATTAAGCAGGATAATGAGGAATACTACACAAAAGTTGGCAAGAGAAAGGCAGGAACTACAGGATAGTCAAGATTACGTGCTCTCCCGAGGGTGGTCACACTTCTGAGGTCTGAAAATGGGATGTTTCAAAGGTGTGTTAAACTTAATTGCACAGAAACAACGGGCTGGCCTTGCTTAAGGCAAAGATAATCCTTTGAGCAAAGAAGTTATGTACCTGGGGGTGACTTGTCCAGTTAGGAATTTATGATCAGATCACCCTATGAGGTAACTATCCATAGAACCTCTCTTTCAGCTACTCCAACTAACATTGTACAACCCACAAAGTGCAGAGCCAGTCATGTTCCCTGTGTTCTCTGGTGGGAAAATATGGATAATATCATTTGCTCCTGGAAAAGAGTACCTCAATGTTATATATTGGGAAAATGCCATATATCATGGTCACTATAGGCTCATGCGATATCAAAGGGCTGGAAGTTTTGTGCACACGAGCCATACTAGCATTTACAAACTAAGACAAGGTGATATATATCTTCCATAAACAGGTAATTTCCTCTACCTAATACTTTTTTTTCCTCTCCCTCAGTTTTTTCATTGGTTAATTCAACCTTTATGTTTTCAAGTTGGAATTATTGGACAACCCTTTATCTGCCCCCATTATTGGATTTCCCAACAGAATGCACATCTCTCTTTCAGCATTTTTCATATTATATCATTTGCACATATATATGACTGATTGTCTAATTTACTATTTATTTCCAGGTGAATGTTACGGTCCTAGCGGTTTAAGCTCTCTGTTTAGACTCACCATGGTATTTATGAGTATTAACCCAGTTATTAGCATATGTAATTCATTGTCAGTGATAATTTGTTGAATGATCTTTCCTAGTATTTTGAGACTTTTTTCTCAAGACTGACATTAATTTCATCTGTGTTTCTCTGTTTTTAAATGTGTGACTTAATCCTATGAGTGTATTTGTACCATCTCCCTTCCTACTATCCACATAAATACACACATTTTATCTCTTATAAAGTCCTTGGCATACTTCCAGACCAAGATGAAATTTCACTCTTTACAAGCACAAGACTCCCAGAAACCTCCTAGCTGGTCTGTATCCCTTCACTACTACCCCTTCCCCCATTTGGGTATTAATTGGGTCAATGATGTTACCTCAGTTTGTCATTGGTTGATTCAGTGGAGTAGGAATAGATCTCTGAAGGGAGATCCCAAATATTAGTTTCATTTCAACTCTCTGTATTGAAGATAATGATTTTCTTAATTCACTTACTATTTCTATGTATACATCTGATAAAGAGTTTACTTTTGCCGTGTGTGCAAACACATTGTCACATAGTATGTCATGATAATAAGAGAAATTGTAAATGTGCAATAAATGATGACAATGGTTAAACTGTAAGCAAGCAAATGAAAGCAGGTCTTTCTGATAAATGAACATGTCAGGAGGAGAGTGAGTCCTACTGATACTAGGAGTAGCACTGCCTGCTGAGAGAAGAGCTAGTATAAAAGCCAGGAAGCATGAGTAGCTTGGTGCTTTTATCATCAAGGGATTGTATGGCTTAGGAAGAAAGAGTCAAGAGAGATGGAGGGTCATATAAGGACTTTGGTAGAAAAGGTGTCAAGTCATTGTTTTTTTTTTCAGTAAAATAATAAAAATACAACAAGTTTCGTGTATAAAGTTATGATTTGTCATTTGTGATGATCCATAAATTAAGTGTTTGAAATTTTTATGCAAAACCTTTATAACCAGGTTTCCAACTTTTCTCCTTATTTCTATTATTTTTTTCCCTTCAATTTTGGTCACTGCCCACTTTGATTTCTAAACAATTATCATGATTTACTCCTGTCTCTCTTACTCTGCTCCCTTTTAAACTTTGACATAAAATCAGTATCTGTGAGCAAGAGAAACTTTGGACATCAGGACAAGTAGGAGGAGGGGAGCAGCTGAGATGGCTTCAGGAATCCTGATGAACATGAAGGAGGAGGTGACCTGCCCCATCTGCCTAGAGCTCCTGACAGAACCCCTGAGTCTGGACTGTGGGCACACCTTCTGCCAAGGCTGCATCACTGCAAACAACAAGGAGTCCATAGTCAATGAAGAAGGAGAGAACCACTGCCCTGTGTGCCGAATCAAGTACCAGCCTGGGAACCTGCGGCCTAATCGGCATGTGGCCAACATAGTGGAGATGCTTCAAAACATCAAGTTGAGCCCAGAGGAGGAGCAAAAGACAGATCTCTGTGAGCGCCATGGAGAGAAACTCCTGCTCTTCTGTAAGGAGGATGGGAAGTTCATTTGCTGGCTTTGTGAGAGGTCTCAAGAGCACCGAGATCACCACACTCTCCTCACGGAGGAGGTCGCCCAGGAGTACAAGGTAACATACCAGGATGGGGGAGAGACAGGACAGAAAGTAGTACTTGATGGGGAATCTCTGCTTTGCATTTGGCTCTAATTACCTTGCCAATGTATTCTTGAGGCCTGTGATCACATTTCTCCCTACGCTCAGCTTCCAAGGCCAGAAGAACTTTTCTGTGCATTCCACACAATTACAAAATGATGTGCAGATTCAAAACCAGAAGTCGATATTTTTATAGCTTGTGGTAATAAATGGAGGTTTAGTGTCTAAGCAAAGCTGTCATTGCCCCTTTGAACAGCTGGGGTAAGTGGGCAGCTGGGTGGATTCATGCCTAAGTTCTTTCCTTACACAGGATCAGGTTTCTCCTTCGAGGACACAGAGAATCAGTCTTCTCCTGACATGGGAATGGTAATTTCTATCACCTGAATCTTAGAGAAAATATTCACCACATCAGGTTTCCTTTAAGTCACAGATTCTAATAGTTGTTTTATAGTTACTGTATACTATAGTTTCTTCAGAGATTGGCCTGATTTCCCCCCCCCCCCATTTGTCCTCTATTTTGATGCTGAAAAAGCCCATAGCTTGACTCTGATGTGGTTCCTCTTCACAGGAGAAACTCCAGGCAGCTCTGGACAGGCTGAGGGCTGAACAGCTGAAAGTTAAGAAGTTTGGCACGGACATCAGAGAAGAGAGAACTTCCTGGGAGGTAGGAGGAGACTCTTCTTGAAGGAGTTAGACAAGGATTTGGGTGGATTTCAGTCCCAAGGAGCTCCCTTCCTCCTGTTCCCTGATAGTCAGTATGTCCAGAGTTATTGATTAATCATTCTTTATCCTTTCCCTGAGAAGGATTGTGGCTGAAAATGAACCTGTCACAGATTAACACAGCTACTTGTAAGTTAGTGATTCTCATAGACAGCTTCTCTGGTAAGGATAGCTAGTGACTTCTCTGTTCATTTTTGTCATTATTTTGAGCCTTTAACTCTTCCAGGGGAAAACAATCGCCAATGTCTCATGGCTCTGTCCTCTGGTTCTCAATGTTGGGCTGAGGATGGGGGTCATGAGTAATACAGGAGGCATGACAGTCCTGCATAGCCAAGTGAAAGCTGAACCACATCCAGGGTCTCATTGTGGTGCAGGGTTGGCCTGAATAGTGCAAATTAGAGACCAATATTTTAGAATGTGATTAAGAGAAAGTAATAAGAGGTATTACTCCCTATAGGAAATATGGCCTCCCCAAGCATTGCTGCCCTGCTTCCATCTCCCTTCCCTACGAGAACTTCCAAATCAAATATTTCTTTATTCTGGCTCCACTTCTCTGCCTGATAGCCTGAGTTCCTCTCTGTCTTTTTCATTCCTGAAGAATCAAATAAAAAGTGAGATCCAAAGTGCCCAGAATTGTTTTAAAAAACTGAGAGACATCCTGTACAGCAAGGAGCAAAAAGAAGTGCAAAAGCTGGAAAAGGAAAAGAAAGATATTTTCCATGTCCTGGAACAGTGTGAGAGTGAGCAGGTCCAGCAGAGCCAGGTGTTGAGAGATCTCATCTCAGAGCTGGAGCATCGGTTGCAGGGGTCAACAATGAAGATGCTGCAGGTAAGACTTGGGAAGAAGCCTCAGCACCTGAACTTGAGGAAAATGAAGACTAAGTTTCCTGCACTGCTGTGTGGCTGTGCTGTTTCTGGTGGTGACACTGAGGTTCCCTTGGTTTTCCAGTAAAATTTTCCTGCATTTCAGAGGTTATAGGAATAACTGTGTCCACGAGTAACAAGGAAAAATCTTGTTTTTTTAATTAATGTATCAATTTCAGTGCAAAATTTTGACTATGGGTAAAAGGTCCATTGAGTTTAATTATATTCTACAGACCCCTATATCTACAATATAATATAGAATATTTTTGAGATACCTCCTCATGATCCAAGATTTTTTTCTTTAGAATGAGTTGAGATTTTTCTCCTACTTCTGTGTTTTTCTAAATAAACAATTATGAAGAATTGGTATTATTTCTTTAATTATTCCATAGATTCACCATTGAGACCATCTTACTCTGGGCCTTTCTTTTTGGAAAAGTTTAACTTTTTTTAATTGTTTTGGGTTTTCTTTTTAAAAAAAATATTTCTTCAATCAATTTTTTTTTAAGTTTCATGCAGCAAAGACATTTATTTTTATTTTTTTTAATTTTAATTGTTGTTCAAATACAGTTCTCTGCCTGTTACCCCTGTCCCAGCCCACCCCCTCAGTCATCCCCACCTCCCTCCCATCTCCACCCCACCTTGTTATTGTCCATGTGTCCTTTATACTGGTTCCTTCAAACCCTTCCCCCCTTCCCCTGAAATACCCCCTGCTCTCACCTCTGGTCAATGTCAGCCTGTTCTCAATTTCAGTGTCATTGGTTATATTTTGCTTGTTTATTTGTTTTGTTGATTAGATTCCTTTTAAAGGTGAGATCATATGGTATTTGTGATACCATGGTGGGATTGACCCAATTTTTCATAATGTACATCATTGTAGAAATTTGTCCATTTTAATTTGTTGGATTTGTAAACATGATGCTAGTCACCATAATCCCTTAGAATTTCTTTTGTTTCTACAGTACAGCAGGAATTGCCCCTTTTTTATCCCAATTTCAATTATTTTATTTTATTTTTTGTCAATTTAGTTATGTTTGGTTAAATTTATTAATGTTTTTCAAGAATAAACTATATTGTTTCTTTAATATATTTTATTGATTATACTATTACAGTTGTCCCATTTTCCCCCTTCACTCCCCTCCACTCTGTATACCCTCTCCCACCCACATTCCCCTCCTTTAGTTCATGTCCATGTGTCATAAGTTCTTTAGCTTCTAAATTTCTTATACTATTTCTTATACTATTTCTTATGTATATTTCTTATAACCTCCTGTCTATTTTCTACCTTCCATCTATGCTATTTATTCTCTGTACTTTTTCCTATTCTCTCCTCCTCCCACTACCCTGTTGCTAACCCTCCATGCGATCTCCACATCTGTGGTTCTGTTCCTGTTCTAGTGGTTTGCTTAGCTTCTTTTGGTTTTGTTTTAGGTGTGTTTGTTAATAATTGAGTTTGCTGTCATTTTACTATACATGTTTTTTTTTATCTTCTTTTCTTAGATAAGTCCTTTTAACATTTCATATAATAAGGGCTTGGTGATGATGAACTCCTTTAACTTGACCTTATCTGAGAAGCACTTTATCCACCCTTCCGTGCTAAAGGAAAGCTTTGCTGGATAGAGCAATCTTGGATGTGGGTCCTTGCCTTTCATTACTTGGAATACTTCTTTCCAGCCCCTTCTTGCCTGTAAGATCTCTTTTGAGAAATCAGCTGACAGACAGTCTGATGGGAACTCCTTTGTAGGTTACTGTCTCCTTATCTCTTGCTGCTTCTAGGATTCTCTCCTTCATTTTTACCTTAGCTAATGTAATTATGATGTGCCTTG
>PVIA01014003.1:0-28979 GCA_004024845.1 Tonatia bakeri
TATAATCATTGTTTTGAACTCAATATCTGATAGTTGAGTTGCCTCTATTTCATTTAGCATTCCTTCTGGGGCTTCCTCCTTTCCCTTCATTTGCGGATTGTTTCTTTGTTTTCTCATTGTTTCTGAGACTCTTCTTGTTAACCTCTGTTTCTTAACTTGATCTGTTCAGGTTCCTTGTGTTTATGGTGTGATCTTCTGTAGTAGAATACCTGCGAGGATCAGTGGTGTAGTCTCTTTTGGGTATCCTGGTGTTCACAGCTTCCCCCTATTTGTTCCCCGTGGGTACACACATCTCCTGTGTTTCTGCTGGTTCCAACCCCTGACTGGGGACAGGGCCGGCTGCGCTTTCCCGGGCGCCCTCCACGCCTAGCCCGGGCCCCTTCTGGCGTCCTACCGTCAGTTCATTCAATATCTGGATAACTTCTGATGCCCTATTTTCATAAATGTTGCGATATCCGCGGTCTCCTAGTCTGTTTGATAATTTTTTAATTATCTTTAAAATGTCAGCTGAGGGTGTCTTCTGTTTCCTACCATGTTCAGGTTCATAGAATGTCACCATATTGTCCAGAGGAAATATGTGGGTAGCTGAGAGTGAAGGGTGGGATGAGGAAAGATAAAGAAGACAGATGTGCTTCTGTACAGGGGATAAAATGAACAAGAGTTGGTAAAGATTTGGGAGATATTTACACTGACCTTGGTTTCTTTTTTATAAATTATATTTTATTGATTATGCTGTTACAGTTGTCCTGATTTCCCCCCCTTTGTGCCCTCTAACCAGTATCCCCTGCTCCCTTAGGCAGTCCACTCACCATTGTCCATGTCCACGGGTCATGTGTGTAAGTTCCTTGGCTACTCTACTTCCTACACTGTACTTTACATCCCCATGGCTACTCTGTAACTACTTATTTGAACTTCTTAATCCCCTCACCTCTTCACTCAGTCCCCCGCACCAGTTTCCATCTGGCAACCACTAAAATGCTCTCTGTGTCCATGATTTTGTATCTGTTCCTCTTGTTTGCTTAGTTCATTTTTTAGATTCAATTGTGGATAGGTATGCATTTTTTTTTTTGCCATTGTATTGTTCATTGTTTTGGTGTCCTTTTTCTTAAATAAGTTCCTTTAACATTTCAGATAATAATGGTTTGGTGATGATGAACTTTAGTTTTTTCTTATCTGGGAAGATCTTTATCTGTACTTTGATTCTGAATGATAGGTTTGCTGAGTAGAGCAACCTTGGCTGTAGGTCCCTGCTATTCGCAACTTGGAATATTTCTTGTCAATCCCTTCTAGCCTGCAAAGTTTCCTTCGAGAAATCAGCTGATAGTGTTATGGGGACTCCCCTGTAGATAACTAACTGCTTTTATCTTGCTGCTTTTCTCTTGCTGCTTTTAAGATTCTCTCTTTATCTTTAACCTTTGGCACTTTAATTATGATGTGTCTTGGAGTGTGCCCTTTGCATCCATCATGCCTATTTCCATCATCAAATTAGGGAAGATTTTTTCATCATTTTTTTAAATAGATTTCCAATTTCTTGTTCTTCCTCTTCTCTTTCTGGCAACCCTAAGATGTGAATTTGGACCTCTTGAAGTTGTTCCAGAGGCTGTTTATACTATTCTCATTTTTTCTGGATTCTTTTCTCTTTTTGTTCTGATTGGTTGTTTTTTTTTTTGTTTTGTTTCTTTATGTTCCAAATCATTGACTTGATTCTCGACTTCATCCATTCAACTGTTGTTTCCCTGTAAATTGTTCTTTATTTCAATTAGCGAATCCTTCATTTCTGACTGAATCTTTTTTATGCTTTTGAGTTGCTTGCTAAGTTCCTTGAGCATCCTTATAGCCAGTGTTTTGAACTCTGCATCTGATAGAATGCTTATCTCCATTTCATTTGGCTCTTTTTCTAGAGTTTTGATCCATTCTCTCATTTGGGCCATGTTTCTTTGTCTCCTGATTTTGGCAGCCTCCCTGTGTTTGTTTCTATGTATTAGGTAGAACTTCTTTGACTGTCCTGGTAGAGTGCTCTAATGTAGTAGCACAGCCTCCCCTATCACCCAAGCTGGTAGAGTGCTCTAATGTAGTAGCACAGCCTCCCCTATCACCCAAGCTGGGTATTCAAGGTGCATCCTTCATGTGGGCTGAGTAACCCTCCTCTGGTAGTTGAGCCTTGGTTGCTGTTGGCAAATCAAGAGGAGGGATTTACCCAAGCCAGTCAGCTACAAGGATTGGCTGTGACCACTTACTGCTAACCTTCACTGTCCATGGAGGATCAGCTGTGCAGGGGCAGGTTGGTGCTGCTTCAACATGGTCTGTAGCTGTCCATTGGATGTGCTGGCCTTAGGATTTCCTGGTTGTTGTAGGCCAAGGTCAGCCCTTACCTGTGTTTTTCCCAGAGCCACCCTGCCTGAGCTATAAAGCGATTTAAGAAGGCTCCTACTTGTGTTGGACTTGGAGATTCCTATGCAAAGCCAAGCTATGTATCTACGGTCACTGCTGCTAGGGCTGGGACTGGGGCTCATTGAGGCTTGCTGTTGCTTGCTTGAGAGAATTTAGGGCGTTTGAAGCAGGAGCCAAAACCAGCCATTCCTATAGAAAAGCAGCTTAGGTGGGCTGTAAATTGGGTGGGGCAGAGCCTCTGAGGATCTCCAAGGAAGATCGAACAGTTAGCCAGGTTGATGGAATCTCAGATATGGCACCTGTTTGGTGGCTCAGTCTGAATTGATGTGGTTTCCTTAATTCCATAGTTGTCAGACTTCCATTCAACTTGATTTTTGACTGTCCTGAGTGATGGTTGTTCTATATTTTAATTGTAATTTTGATGCGTTGTGTGAAAAGGCAAGCCGTGTCTGCCTACACCACCATCTTGACCAGAAGTTTTCAACCTTGGTTTCTAAGTTTTGTATCTGGATGGGTGATGGGAGAGATCCATATTTAGTAGGGAAGTTTATGAACTCATCTCCCCCAATGTTCCATTATGACAAAATGGAAACTAGAAACTTATTTCTGGGCATACTGATTAGGGATGCCTTGGAGTGGTCAAGGGATACCAAGAAGGCTACTCTGTAGTTGAGTTTGGAGGTTGGTGAAGAGGTATGGGCTATGGATACATATTTCTTTTTTTTTTAAAGATTTTATTTATGTTTAGACAGAAGATAAGAGTGCGAGAAAGGGAGAGAGAGAGAAACATCAATGTCTAGTTGCCTCTCACACTTCCCTCACTGGGGACCTGGCCCACAACCCGGGCATGTGCCCTGACTGGGAATCAAACCGGTGACCCTTTGGTTTGCAGGCTGGCACTCAATCCACTTAGCCACACCAGCCAGGGCTACAGATACACATTTCTGAATCATTTGAGATAACTGAAGCTGTAAGCTTCTGAGTTCACTTTCAGGTTACTCCCTCAAGGAAGCCCTTCCTTCCACCTCTCTATCCCACTTCCATAAACCTAGTCATGTGCCCAATATTAGGATGTTATAGCATCACTTTTCACTTATGTGATTTGTTGTTTGATTTCTGTCTTCCCAAGTAGAATTTAGTCTCCATAAAAGCAGGAATCTTACTATAGTATCACAATACATAGCACAATGCCTTGTATGTAGTAGGAATTTTAAAATTGCTGAGTAAATAAATGAACCAACCAATGTTTGGACTGCTTTGGTGCATTGGGGCTGATGGCCACTTGAATGCTCTGAGACTCAGGATGATCCAGAACTCACCCCTTTGAGCCTGATATGGAAATTTAGGTCCTTCTAGTATCATGGTTAATGACTGCTTGGTTGAGGCAGGGCTTTATAATTTAGTGTATTGGACCAATGACTTTTCCATTTGGCTCACCTCAGAGGTGTGTCAGTCTCTGTTCATATTTATGTTACAATTTATAAGAAACAACTAAAATCGCAAAGCCTATGAAAATGTAAACTAAAAACAGTCAAGATTTATAGCTAGGATACAAGATTCAAAAAATAAGAAGCTGGGGGATCCAAGATGGTGGCAGAGTAGTGGGCAACTCTGTTCATCTGCTCTCAGACACAGACTGGATTTGAAGTCACATCTCATAGTTCAGAGTGCGTGAACATGTCTGTGAGTGAGAGTTTACACGGAGGAGAGTGGGGAGTGCACAGGAGTATGCAGAGAACTGTTCACTGGCAGGGCACCTGGAGCCAACCGCCAGGACTTCTCTCCACGTACCCGCCACTGCTGGCCAGAAACTGCAGGCTTCAGAAACAGCACAGCAGAACAGGCTGAAGACTTCTGGAGGAAGCAGGGACAGCACGCAGGCAGCGCCTTGTGTTATAGCAGAGCTGAGGGGATCTTCCCAATAGCATCCGGGAAAGGTTCAGAGAAACTTTATCTAACATTGTCAGAGGCTCCATAAGAATGTGGCCAGCCCTGAGCAGGAGATACTGTGATCTGGGAGGAAAGGGAGCTCGTGGAGAACAGGACCCCCAGGGACCCACACTATTGTGTGGGGGCCATAGAGATGGTCTTCTAAAAGGGTAGCTGAGACATACCCAAGGCTTGGCAGGGACCTGGACACGCAGGGCAATGCATGATGTCAGGCAGGACTCAGCATCTTTGCTAATCAAAAATTCAGAGCCAGAGAAAACACTGAAAGGGAGTATCTGACCCAAACGGTTCACAAGCAGAGGACAGAGCAGAGTGGAGAATTCAGGTCTAACCTCCTGTCAGAGAGCAGCAGGCTTGGTTGTGGAAGGAGCTGAATGCCTGAGGTTTGCTCCAGTCAACCAGAGTCTTTCACAGACTGGCAAACCCAACCCCCACCCGGGGGACTACAGGCTCAGCAGAGTGGCAAGGTCAGGCCCAGGAGTTTCCTGTTTCCTCTGGGGAAAGAAGAAAAAGGCCCTGCACCATGCACTACTGTGCTACACAGCTCCACGGGCCCCAGTTTACTAAAGCAGGGCAGAGAAAATAGAGACAGGCACATGGAGACACTATATTCTCTCCTGCAAAGCTGTTTAACGTTCATTTCACTCCAAGTTTGGGCATAATAAGGTGCCAGGTGTTATAGTTTATTTCAAATCTCACATATTGCTCTTTCCTTCTCTTCCTCCATACTACCTCCTTCTTCTTCCTTCGTTTGTTTTAAATTCTATTTTCTCTCTTGCTATGACTTGTTACTGTTCTCCACCCTCCATTCTCTCAAAACCATTTGTGATTGTCATTAGTCAGCTCGCATTCTTTCTCCTGTTCCTAAAACACCCTATTCTCTCTTCACCTTTATCAGTCTTTGCCCACAGGTAGTGGATAAAATGGTTGTTGTTACAGTTCTTCAATCTTATTTCTACATAGTGACTATCTCTGTGTTTCAAATCTCAGATATTAATGTTCCCCTCTCCTAAACATTCTACCTTCCTTCTGCCCTTCCCTTTTTTCATTTTAAACATTAACTATTCCCTGTCTTAGCCAGGTTTTCACCCCACACTCTTAGTATTCCTTCTCCTTCTGTCCTTTCAAAATAAATTCTCTTTCCTCTAGACATCTCTTAAGCTCTTCTTTTTTTCGTTGTGCTCTAATTCCCATTCTACCTGTATAAATCTTAGCTCATTGATTATTGATATCTCTGTGGTGGAGATTTTTCTGCAATTAGGGTATATATATATATAGGGTATATATATATAGGGTATTTATATATATAATATTGTGGGGTTGTCTGTTTTATCTCTCTCTCTCTCTCTCTCTCTCTATATATATATATATATATATACTTTTTCTTTAAAATTTGATTTTATCCTAATGTTATATGCTTTTCCTTTCTTACTCCATTCCACCTTCATTTCTTATAATAGTCTCAATCTCTTTAAACCTTTATTAATATTGGCACATTGGCTGTTGATAGTGTAATTGTGGGTGGGGGATATCACTGTGGATGTGGGTCAGATTCCTGGGCTGTTTGGTCTTTGTTCTGGCAGCACCTGTACAATAGTATACAAGACATGGAGGGTAGAGTGACTCAGTCAGCCAGAAGGAAGAACCCCCCCCCCCCAAAATGACTGAACAACAACCCAAACCCAATTACAGCCACATAAAAGACATAAACAACCAGTGTAAGAGCATCAAACACAGGTGATCAAGGAGACTGCACCACTGAGTCCCACAGGTCTCCTACCACAGAAGACCACACTACAAAGACAGGGAGTCAGAGCAGATAAATCTAACAAGAAGAGTTATCCAAATTGTGGAAACAAAGAAACAACCCTAAATCAAAAGGAAGAATCCCCAGAAAGATTGCTTAATGAAATTGAGGCAACTGAACTACCAGACATCGAATTCAAAATAATGGTTTTAAAGATGCTCACAGAGCTCACTGAGAACTTCAAAGAACTCCAAGGAAGCTTCAAGGAACTTACTGCAAACTACACCAGCATGACAAAGGACATAGAAACCTATCAATAAGAGACAAGAAGAAATAAAAAATACAGTATCTGAAATGAAGAACACAGTAGAAGGAATTAAAAGCAGGTTAGATGAGGCAGAGGACTGAATCAGTGAGCTAGAAGACAAGTTAGAAAAAAATTCCCAGATAGAAAATTCAAAAGTAAAGGAGCTGTAGGACATGAAATGTAAAAATATCCATATAATAGGGTTACCAGAAGGGCAGTAAGAGAATCAAAGGATACAAAACCTGTTTGAAAAAGTAATGATAGAAAAATTCTCTAACTTGATAAGAGAAAAAGTCACGCAAGTCCAGGAAGCATAGAGGGTACCAATTAAAATGAACCCAAAGCAACACACTCCAAGGCACATCATACTAAAAATAGCAAAATTAAAAAACAAAGAGAGAATATGACTTCTGGCCAAGATGGAGGCATCTGTTGAAACACTTCAGTTCTTCACACAACCAAAAGAAGGATAACAACAAATTTAAATACAAAAACCCACCAGTATTGCCAGAAAATCAAACTGCATGGAAGTCCAACAACCAAGGAGTTAAAGAAGAAACATTGATCCAGACTGGTAGGAGGAGAGGAGATGGGAAGCTGGGGTGGAGATGACTCATGGCAAGGCAGGATCAGGCAGGGGAGGAGGCAGCTGGTGGACAGGACTTTCCACGTGTGTGTGTGGATAAAATAGGAGGAACAACTGGGGAGTGACAAACTGCACAACCCCAGGGTTCCAGCACAGGGAAATAAAGCCTCAAAACCTCTGGCTATAAAAACCTGTGGGGGTTGTGGTGGCAGGAGAAACTCCCAGCCTACAAGAAGAGTCTGTTGGAGAGGCCCATAGGATCCTAGAACATACACAAGTCCTCCCATGTGGAGAACATTGGCATTGTTCCTTTTCTGACCCCACCTATACGTACAGCACCACAACACAGTGAAGTGGATGGTGAATACCTAAGGCTCTAACCCTTACAACATAACAGGTGCACTGAGACAAAGAAATGGCTCAAATAAATATGAGATCAAAACTCCAGAAAAAGAACTAAGCAATGAGGAGATAGACAACTACCTGATGCAGAGTTCAAAACACTGGTAATCAGGATGCTCATACAAATGACTGAGTTCGGTTGCAAAATGAAGGCTACACAAAGTAAAATATAAGAAAATCTATAGGGAACCAACAGTGACAGGAAGGAAACCAGGACTCAAATCAATGATTTGGAACAAAAGGAAGAAATAAACATTCAACTAGAACAGAATGAAGGAACAAGAATCTATAAAAATGAAGAGAGGCTATAAGAACCTCTAGGGCAATTCAAATGTTCCAACATCTAAATCATAGAGGTACCAGGAGAAGAAGAAAAAGAGCAAGAGATTGAAAACTTATCCAAACAAATAATGAAAGAAAACTTCCACCATTCTAGCAAAGGAACTAGATATGCATGTTCAGGATGCTCAGAGAATCCCAAAGAAGATGGATCCAAGAAGAAACACAGGAAGATACATCATAATTAAGTTACCCAAGATTAAAGATAAAGAGAGAATATTAAAAGCAAAAGGAGGAAAGGGGAGAATTACCTACAAAGGAGTTCCCATAAGGCTATCAGCTAATTTCTCAAAAGAAACCTTGCAGGCAACAAGGGGCTGGAAAGAAGTATTCCAAGTCAATAAAGGCAAGGGCCTAAATCAAAGATTACTCTGTCCAGCAAAGCTTTCATTTAGAATGGGAGGGCAGATAAAGTGTTTCCCAGATAAGGTCAAGTTCAAGGAGTTCATCATCACCAATCCCTTATTATATGAAATGTCAAAGGGACTTTTCTAAAAAAAGGATAAGATCAAAACTATGAATAGTAAAATGACAACAAACTTACAACTCTCAGCAACTAAACCTAAAAAAAACAACAAAAACAAAAACTAAGCAAACAACTAAAACAAGAAGAAAATCACAGAATTAGAGATCACATTGAGAGTTATCAGAGGGGAGGGGAGGGGATGAATGGAGGAAAAAGGTACATGGAATAAGAACCATAATTTGTAGGCACAAAATAGAGAGGGGGGATTAAGGATAGTATAGGAAATGGAGAAGCCAAAGAACTTAGATGTACAACACATGGACATAAACTAAGCAGGGGTGGGAATGCTGGAGAGTAGGGAGGTGCAGGGTGGAGGGGGATAAAGGAGAGACAAATTGGGACACCTGTAATAATAATGAAATATATCTTAAAAATAAAGTATCTGTTGGACATGTTAAAAAAACAAACAAAATAGAACCAAAGCATCGCAGATTCGATTCCTAGTCAGGGCACATGCTTGGGTTGCAGGCCATGGCCCCAGCAACCACACATTAATGTTTCTCTCTCTCTCTTTCTCCCTCCCTTCCCTCTCTAAAAATAAATAAATAAAATCTTAAAAAAAATAAAACAAAGACAAAAAGGGAATCTTAAAGGCAGCAAGCAAAGAACAGATAGTAACATAGAAAGGAGCTCTGATAAGGCTAGCAACAGACTTCTCAACAGAAACACTACAAGCCAGAAATGAATGGCAGGAAATATTCAAATTAACGAAAAGCAAAGGCCTGCAACCAAGACTACTCTACCCAGCAAATCCCTCATTTAAAATGGAAGGGGAAATAAGGAGTTTCCCAGCTAAAAGAAGGCTAAAAGAATGCACCTCCACCAAAACAGGATTGCAAGACATGATAAAGGGACTGATTTAAGAAGATGAGGAAAAAGTAAAAAACAGAGGAACACGGGTACAAAGGGGGAAAATAGCAATGAATAAGTACCTATCAATAATAACCTTAAATGTAAATGAATTAAATGATACAATCAAAAGACATAGGATAGCTGAATGGAGAAGAAAACATGACCTGCACATATACTGCCTACAAGAGACCCACCTCAGAACAAAAGACCTACAATGGACTGAAAGGGAAGGATTGGAAAAAAAAATTATTCCAAGCAAATGAACAGGGGAAAAAAGTTGGTGTAGCAATACTTATATCAGACTAAATAGATTTCAAAACAAAGGCCATAAAAAGAGACAAACAAGGTCACTTCATAATATTGAAGGGAAAAATTGATCAAGAAGACATACATATTATAAACATACATTCAGCCAACATAGGAATACTTAAATATATAAGGAAAAGCTTAGAGGAGTTCAAGAAATATATAGACAGCAACACACTTACATTAGGGGATTTTAACACTCAACTGTCAAAAATGGATAGACCTTCTAAACAAAGAATCAACAAGGATATTTTGGCACTGAATGACACTCTAGATCAAGTGGACTTAACTGACATATAGAGAACCTTTCACACCAAAGAAGTAAAACATACATTCTTTTCAAATCCACATGGGACATTTTCAAAGGTAGACCACACCATAGGACACAAACAAGCCTCAACAAATTCAAGAAAATTGAAATCATATCAAGCATTTTCTCAGATCACAATGGCTTAAAACTAGAAGATAACCTAAAGGAAAAAATTCAAAAACAGTAAAATTCATGGAGATGGAATAACATATCATTAAACAATGAATGGGTTAACAACAAGATCAAGGAAGAAATAAAAACTTTCTGGAAACAAATGAAAATGAACATACAACAGCCCAAAACCTATGGGACACAGTGAAGACAGTCCTGAGGGGGAAGTTCATAGCAATACAGGACTACCTAAAAAAGATGGAAACATTTCAAATAAACAACCTAAACCTACATCTTAAGAACTGGAGGAACACCAACAAACAAAGCTCAGAGTGCATAGAAGGAAGGAAATAACACCAGAGCAGAAATAAATGACATAGAGACTAAAAGAACAATTCTAAGGATCAGTAAATCCAGGAGCTTGTTCTTTGAAAAGGTAAACAAAGCTGACAAGCCTTTAAGGAGACTCATCAAGAAAAAAAGAGAACCCACATAGTAAAATCAGAAATGAAAAAGGAGAAATTACAACCAATACTATAGAAATACAGAGAATTGTAAGGAATTACTACAAACAACTATATGCCAAGAAATTTGCAAACCTGGGTGAAATGGACAAATTTCTACAAACATATAATCTTCCAAAACTGAGTCAGGAAGAAGCAGAAAACATGACTACACCAATAACAGCTGGTGAAATTGAAGCAGTAATAAAAAAACTCCCAGCACACAAAAGCCCTGGACTGGACAGCTTCACAGGAGAATTTTACAAAACATTTAGGGAAGAGCTAACCCCCTGTCCTACTCAACCTATTCTAGAAAATTCAAGAAAAGGGAAGACTCTCAAACTCTTTTTATGAGGCCTATATCATCCTAATTCCAAAACCAGATAAAGACACAACAAAGAAAGAAAACTACAGGCCAATATCACTGATGAACATAGACGCTAAAATCCTCAACAAAATATTGACAAACCACATTCAGCCATACATTAAAAAGATCATACACCATGATCAAGTGGGATTCATCCCAGGGACTCAGGGATGGTACAAGATACACAAATCAATATACATAGTACATTACATAAACAAAACAAAAAACAAAAATCACATTATCATATCAATAGTTGCTGAAAAAGCATTTGATAAAGTACAGCACCCATTTATGATAAAAACACTCATCAAAGTAGGAGCAAAGGTTAGCATACCTCAACATAATAAAGGCCATATACAAGAAACCTACAGTGAACATCATCCTCAATGGGCAGAAACTGAAAGCTTTCCCACTAAGATCAGAAACAAGATAAAGTTGTTCACTTTCACCACTTCCATTCAACATAGTATTGGAAGTTCTAGCCACAGCGATCAGGGAAGAAAAATAAATAAAAGGCATCCAAATTGGAAAGGTGGAAGTAAAACTGTCACTGTTTGCAGATGATATGATAGTATACATAGAAAACCCTATGGACTCCACCAAAAAAGTACTCAACCTAATATGTGAATTTGGCAAATGGTGGGATACAAAGTCAATATTCAGAAATCAAAGGCATTTTTTTCCACACCAACAATGAAATACCAGAAAAAGAAAATGTGTGTGTGTGTGTGGGGGGGAATCCCATTTACTATAGCAACAAGAAAAATAAACTACCTAGGAATAAACTTAACCAGGGAGGTAAAAGACCTGTACTCAGTAAACTACACAACACTGAAGAAAGAAATTAAGGAAGACATAAACAAATGGCAGCATATAGTATGTTCATGGATTGGAAGAATTAACATCATTAACATACCCATACTACCCAAAGCAATTAATAGATTCAACACAATCCATATTAAAATATCAATCACATATTTCATAGGTATAGAACAAACATTTCAAAACTTTACATGGAACAATAAATGACCCCAAATACCCTCAGAAATTTTGAGAAAGAAGATCAAAGTAGGAGGGATCACAATACCTGATATCAAACTATACAAACTTTGATTACAAGACTGTAATCAAAACAGTCTGGTACAGGGATAAGAACAGACCCCTAGGTCAATGGAAGAGAACAGAGAGCCCAGAAATAAATCCAGGTGCCTCTGATCAATTAATATTCAACAAAGGGGGCAGGAAAATAAAATGTAGTAAAAATAGCCTTTTTAATAAATGTTGCTGGGAGATCTGGACAGCTACACATAAAAAAATGAAACTAGACCACCAACTTATACCATATGCCAAAATAAACTCAAGATGGATAAGAGACTTAAGTATAAATCATGACACCATAAAAGTCCTAGAGGAGAACATAGGCTAAAAAATTTCAGATATCCCATGTAGCAATATTTTCACCAATATGTCCCCTAGAGCAAGGGATATAAAGGAAAGAATAAACGTCATTTAAAAGCTTCTGCATAGGTAAAGAAAACATCAGCGAAATAAAAGGCAAACAACTGTATGGGAAAATATATTTGCCAATGATACCTCAGACAACAGTTTGAACTCCAAATATATGAAGACTCTACATCTAAAGACAAACAATCTAGTTAAAAAATGGGCAATGGACCTGAGCAGACACTTCTCCAAGGAGGACATACAGAGGGCCCATAGGCATATAAGAGGATGTTCAACATCACTAGCCATCAGAGAGATGCAAATTAAAACTACAATGAGATACCACTTCACACTGGTGAGAATGGCCATCGTTAACAAAATCAACAAACAACAAGTGCTGTGAGGTTGTGGAGAAAAGGAAACCCTAGTGCACTGTTGGTGGGAATAAAGGCTCGTGCAGCCACTGTGGGAAACAGTATGGAATTTCCTCAAAAAACTAAAGATGGAACTGCCTTTTGATCCAGCGATTTCACTGATGGGATTATACCCTAAGAATCCTGAAACACCAAAAGAATTTATGCACCCCAGTGCTCATAGCAGCGTTATTTACAATAGCCATGCTCTGGAGACAACCTAAGTGCCCATCAGTAAGTGAGTGGATCAAAAAACTGGTACATTTACACAATGGAATACTATGCAGCAGAAAGAAGGAAGGAAGTCCTATTTGCAACAGCATGGGTGAAACTAGAGAATATTATGCTAAGTAAAATAAGCCAGGCAGTGAGGGACAAATACCATATGATTTCACCTATAAGTGGAACCTAATCAACAATTGAGCTAAAAAGAACCAAAGACATGGAAATATAGAACAAACTGACAGTGGGGGGAGGAGGGAGATAGTTGGGGAAAGAAGGGGAACATGTACAAAGGGCTCATGAACAAGCACAATGGGGTTCGGATTGTCTTTGGCAACAAAGGTTGGACAGGGTGGGGAGAGCAATGGGGGGGAATGGGGACAACTGTCACTGAACAACAATAAAAAATAAATTTAAAAAGAAAGAAGCTGTAGACTGGATAATAAGTTAAATGTTGGGAGCATGAGCTCAGATCTGTTTGGAAAGATATACTGCCCTGTTGCTTTTCTCAACCCATTTGGTATATTCCAGAATTATTTCTACCCCAATGGCTCTTAAACTTCTTGAGATCATATACAATTTTGAGAACTTGTTAAAAAGCTTTGTATTTTTCTCAAATGCTAGTGTGCACATTTCTGAAACATATATGTATACATATATGTATATGTTGGGAACCGCCCTGCCTGTTTTCAGAAGCTGTAACCCCCCATGGCTAAGGCTGAGTGAGTGACCTTGGGACCATAAGCCACTAAGGAGACAAAGCTTATATCCCTGGCAGGGGTGCTGCCTCTGCCCCCTTTACTTTACCCTGCCTAGCCCCCAGTGCATGACCAATCCAATCTGTCATTAGCCAATGATGGATAAAATTCCTCAAGGGACAGATGACCTAAGACAGGCACAATCATGGGGGGGCTCTCAGGGAAGGACTTGGGGGACTATAGCAAAAAGGGGTGATGGACCCTTGCTCCTCAGCTTTGACGTAGCCTGAGTCCTCATTCTGTCTGCAATAAGTCTCCTAATGTCTTGGCTGCCTTACTTCCCCTGCCTGATTTAACCTGAAACAACGACAGAGGGGATGCAGCCCTGTGCTGGAAAGGGCAGGTTCCCTGGGGCAATCAGGACTAAGAAAGGATACATAAAATCCTGTGAAACCTGCTTTGCTAAGAATGCTCTCAATTTTCTGATAAAGTTCCAAGCAAGAAATGAGTTTGTTTCCCAAAGTTTTATGGCCCTTTAGCTAACAGACCCTGACTCAGAATAAGCCCTCATAGTTCTTTGTATGTTATCTATTGTTTGATCCTTACTGCCTGACAATGATTAATAAGCTTTACCTGTATTCCTGTGCAAACTGAACCCAATAAAAGCCCATTGAGGAAAAGGCTCTTGGCCCTTCTTCTTTGAGAAATCGACCACCTTTCCTCCCCAAGCAGATCATGTCTTGGTAGACTTATTCTCATCCATGGCAGCCGGGGTGGCCCTGAGGGCAGACCCTCCGCCCCCACATGTATATACATATATATTTATTTATCAGAAGCATTCAGGAGCCTCTCCAATGATTTGGAGTTAGTCCCATTTTTACCTAATTCAAAATCAGCTTTCCTCATTTGAGTGTCTGGTTCCTTCTGTGGCAGGGCTCTGGTGATCTTGGAAGTTGTTAACCAACAACTGGGGATAATGAGGTGCCCGAGTGCATAGCATCCAAGAGAGAGAAGACATGGAGCACATAGAACATGGGATTGAGCCATAATCTTTGCATTTCCCACTGAAGCTTTCAATGTATCTGCAGCCCTCCACTTGAATCAAATAAGTTTCATTTAGAAAAGAAACAGCCCATTTTTTTTCCTTATAAAATCCTGATTTTATTACTTCTTGAATATTTTTCTTTTTAAAGGAGAAATACAAACCATATATTACAGGGGCCTCAGACTGCCAGCTTAACTGGAATCACACTAGGATTCAGGTATTTCTGGTCATGGTACGAAGGCCAGTGGGATGGGTCTGACAAGGGTCTCTTGGCGGCAAGGACTAAGAGAGCCCATTTGGAATGATCTCATCACAAGGAAAAAAAAGTTGGTTTGGACAATGTGCCAGACTTAAGGGTCAAATGTGATTTTAATATGGTACAGTATCAGCCAATCATTGCCCTGCCACCCCTAGGGCTTGTGCCTGACCCAAGTTGAGAGATGATAGTGATTAGTATGCTAAAAATTGATTCACTAAAATCTCTGTAAGGCATTGCAGCAGATTTTGGTGGTTCCCCAATCCATATATTTATTGTGAACACCTATGACTTCCTACCTGAGCACTTTTTTCAGGAGCAAAGGAAGCAAGCTCAGGCCATGAGTTGGGCAAGTTAGAAATGCCAGAAAGTTAATACCCCTGGAAGCAGCCCTCAGTCAATGACAGAACAGAATTTGGTGAGGAAGCAGCCCTTAGCAGATGACGAATAGCTCCCTCATCCCTTAAGGTGGGATACTTCTTAGGCATGTTCTACACTGTCTCCCAACTCCCAAGATCCTGCAGAAGGGTTGGACTCAAGGATAGCTGGCTTGATAACACACCCTCTGTTAGCTTTCTTCTCATCACTTACTTTTCTTACTTCCTTTCCACTGTTCCTGGGATTGCCTCCCCAATGCTAAACTGCTTGCACTTACATCCTTGTTTCAGAGGCTGTTTCTAGGGGGAAGCTCAATACTAAGAGAGGCATTGACCATACAAAGCAGCCCAAGTTTGGAGTCAGGCAACCCTGAATTCAAATTCCTTCTCACCAGTTGCAGTAAACAACTTAATTTCTTTAAGACTGTTTCATCTATGAAATGGAGATCATGGAATTGACTTCACCAGGACAGTTTATTAAAAAGATGTTGAGAATGTATGTGAAGTATTGTGCACTGGGGCTTTTACATAGTAGGTGCTTAATAAATGCTATTATCAATTACATATTTATAATATTGTTAATACAGCATAGTGCACGTTGAAGGCAATGCTGCTTTCCACACTTGGGGTGACTGCTGAAAGAGGTTTGCAAGATGTGCTGTGGAGAGGTTGGGTGTCTGATGAGAATATGGAGTTTAGTCATGTAAATGACTTAAGAGGAAACATTGACACAGAAACATTTCTTTTATTATGTTTATGAACTTAATTTGCTTTCTTAGCGTCTTTCATATTGGGGTTGTTCCCTTTGCTCCCCTTCACTCCTCACTCCTAGGCAAGATCATATTTAAATTCTCTGATCACAGTGAAAGAGAATTTCTTTCAGCCACACTGAGGCAGGCTGAAGGATTTCACTCATTCTCTCATCCCAATTAATTAGACTGCCAGGTTCACTGGCAGTGTTTCAGGATTTTCAACCACCTAAGTAAGATCCCAGGGTGGGATGTAAATGATGGGCCACTTTGGCTAAGAGGGCAGACAGCAGAGCCGATCAGTTGTTGCCATGCCCCTGCAGGTGCAGCCAGATGACCATGGATGTAGAATATGTTTCAGCTCTTTTCATTGTTTTCCTCTAGCTCAAAATCAAGGACCTATGGTGATACCCTGTCAAAATCTTCTACTTATTTAGACACTAATAGACACATTTTTCCCCAGTTCAGTAGAGGGATATACGCATAAAAACGTAAGATAACATGATTTTTATACAAAAATACCCTTTAAGAGGGGATAGTATTACAGATAGAAGGGATCCAGCAGCCTTGGCATGCCTGGCCTTAAGAACAATAGTCGCAAGGCCTATGAATCTCATTTGTCTCATGGAAGAAAGAAAAACCTTTCTGTGACCTTGTCAGCTGGTCTTAAGCTCATGCAGGGGATTTTCCCAAGAGGGTCCCATTTCATGTGTCTATGGTATCTGAAAAATCTGTTGATATTAACACTTTAATATTGGTCTCTGAGACACTTCATTAGTACCCCTCAGGGCCATTTGCATTAAAGTGATTTAGGTTTATGTCTTAGTGTTAAACTGTGAGCTCCTTGAGGGCAGAATTCAGATATGATTTATTTATGTGTGCCCAGAAACCAGTATAGATCCTGCTTAGGGGTGCCAAGTTTAGTGGCGGGGCGGGGGGGGGGGAGGATATTGTTTATCCAAAATTCAAATTTAACTGGCATCCTGTATTTTATCTGGCAATGCTATGCCTGGCATATAGCCCATCTCAGTAAATATTAGTGAGTGAGTGAAGGAATGAATGACCAGAATTGTACCAACAAATGGAGAAATAAACTGGTAAAAATACGGATTGACCATGTAAAAGATAATCACCTAAGTTATGTCTAACAATCACAAAATATCAAAACTGTGTCTGGTCAACGTCCTACCTTTGAAAATCTGACAGTCTGGTTTTGACTTGAGAGGCATTTTCTATCCATGCCTCCTCAGTCACTTGCACTTACTGTCTGTGTGGGAAGAATACTAATCTTCTGTTAAGGTGGTTTGTTCCAATAATTTTACATTTTAATTCCACGCATCTCTGATTTCGTGTCTGCCTAATTGTTTATTAGTGCGTACCAGTTGCACAAGAAAATGGACATCGGATGGTGTATGGGGTTCAGTTATTCTGAAGCACAACCATCTCTGTATCTTCCTTTAAAATTCCAAAAATGTGTTTCACTCCAGCCGAACCCTGGGGTTTTGGGTAAAGTCACTCACTTTGATTAAGCCATCAGGACCAATTCTGTTTGGGAGAGATATATGTCTGGGGTTAGTTCCTTTAACAATTAATCTTAAGAAAGACTTTGTAAACTCTCCGGGTGAATTCTGCTGCAGCTCCCGCCCTCACAGTCACTTTTTCTCTGAACTCTTGACTGTCTGCTCCTCCTCCTCCACTCCTGCCCCACTGGTGCAACCTGAACACCAGCCAGCATCACCTGGAGGGCTTGCCAAGACACAGATGCCTGGGCCCTCGCCTCCCAAGTTACTAATTAGGCAGGGTAAGGGTGCAGCCTGGGGAACTGCATTTCTAACAGGTTTCCTGATGATGCTGTGCTGCTGGTCCTTGCAACATGCAGAATCACTGTCCTATACCACTCCTCCCTTTCCTTTTCCCCTGCTCTTTTAGATCCTTATCTCTTGTTCTCCATAATATTTCTCTGTTCCCAGAGCAGTCTAATACAGTAACCTCAGTTTGCCTTGGCTTGCTAGATTTATTTTCCTCCTCCTTTTTTTCCCCTTCACTTGGTAAAGGTTTACTTACACTTCCTGTTCAATGTAGGCCAGCATTCGGCTGACATGCGATGCAGAGATCTCCCCGTCCACTTCAGCAATATACGTGTAGAGAAACTGGAAGGTGCTGAAAGGGATCCGGGCAGGTCCACTATCATGGTCAGATGATAAAACTTCACATGCTATCTTGAGAGTTTTGGAAATGGTCTATAAAGCCATAAGATTAAAACAGGAAACAGTCACTATTCCAGGCTAGATTCCTCAGACCAGTTTAGATATGAGAAAGAAAACAAAAAAATTGCTCTCATAAAATAAAGTGGGAATAGTATAATATTCTGGCAAATCTTAATTTTTTGTACCCAAATGTTATTTAATTCAATTAGATAATCTTGGTCTACTGGGTATCTTCTTCTTCTTTTTTTTTTTTTCCTTTTCTTTCTTTGTTGGAGGGATACTGTCAAGGAATTAAATTTATAAACTTCTCAGTACTTTAAAATATTTATTATTTTAATTAGAACAAACTTAACAAGAATTGGGTTTGCATTCTACAAAATCAAAATGATTTATTATTCTTATTATTCTCCTGTCTTATCTCCAAGGGGATGAAGTGATTAGTATAAGATACTTGGGGCAAATGCCACTGGGGCGGGGGTTGGGGGGAGAGTAGGCGGAGTGTAATGCCCCTGGGGAGATAACAGTTGCAGATTCAGGAAAAGTGACACTGAGTATCACAATGAGCCTAGTTCTTCTAAAACACGTGGATCTAAAAATAAAAAATAAAAATAAAACATGTGGATTTATATAATCAGAACTACCCAGTACATTATATGACACTGACCTTGTAGTTGCTGAGAAAAATTAGTAGATGATGAATGCTAGAAGTTTTAATGGAAGGGTTGCTACAGAAGCAAATACTCCTTACAATGAAACTTGAACATTAAAGTATCATGTTCAGAACTGAAGTTGTACTTATCTTTGTCTTTAAATAAACACTACACTTTGAATAGTAAAAGAGTTGTGAAATGATGGGATAAAGTAAAGAAACGATTCAAAGAAAGGATTGATTAGCTCCGAAGTGGCAAAGACAGGTCAGCATACATACCTCGGTGTTTTATGAAAACAGATGACACACAGCTTCTCCCTACACACTCTGCAGGGATCAGTGAAAAGTTAGTCCTAAGCAACGAACTGGGAGAAAGGAGCAGCAGCTGCTGAAACTCCCCAAATGGCTGGCCAATGCTATTCTTTGTCTGCAGCTTCTGTTCGCTGTTGTGCTCTCTCCCTCCCCCTCAGTGTTATGAATCTCTACATGGTGTGTCTTTAACTGTGGTGTGTGTTACCCAGGAATGTAAGTCTGCATGTGAAGTATATGAAGATGCTGAACCAACTTGCCCCACCTTCCCAGGGACATAGTTTTACCTGATGGCAGACAATTTAGACATTTTTGCATTAATTAATTATAATTGATTTAATATTTAAATATTTTACATTTACAAACATTGCTATTTTATGAAATAGAATCTTCAATGTCTATAAGGTTTAAAATGACATACGACTTGATGTGAAAGAAATTTTAGGTTTTCAGCAAGCCGCTTTCATTTACTTTTTCTCGCCCTTGGGAGTCCTCTCCTAGAAATTGCTGTGAAGCCCTGGCTGAGGCAGTGTGCCAGGCATTACCATGGAGGAGGGCGGGAGGCCAGGCATACAAGAAGCTGGGTACGAGGCTGTCAGTGAGGATGGAGAACATGCATGTAAGATGAGGTCAGCATGACAATGGTTTTGGGTAGATTTGCAAGCATGTGTGAACTGACCTACTTAACTTCCAGCCATAGTTCATTCTCTCTGCTTTTCTTAAAACAACAGCAAACCCTACTCCCATACTGCCTTTGTCCTGTTGTCCTCTTCCTACAGTTTCATCCAAATTGAGGTGCTGTTATGATATGAATTGTATCTACCCAAAGTTCATATGTTGAAGCCCCAACTCATATTTGGAGATAGAGCCTTTAAAGAGTAATTTAAGTTAAAATGAAGTCATTACAGTGGGCCTTAACCCAGTAAGTCTGGTCTCCTTATAAGAAGAGGAAATTGGGGGTGCGGGGGAAAGAGGGAGGGGGGGAGAGAGAAAGAGAGAAGATACATACATGTACACAGGAACAACCATGTAAAGAAAGAGGGAGGCATTGGCCATTTACAGACCAAAGGAGACTGTCCTCAGACACACCTCGATCTCAGATTTCCAGCCTCTAGAACTGCAAGGAAATAAGTTTTCATTGTAAGCCTCCAGTCGGTAGTACTTTGTTATGGCAGCCCTAGCAAACTAGGACAGATGTTTTCTACCCCAAACATCTTTTACTGATCATTTAAACAACCTTCAAATTCTACTGCCTTCATAAGATTTTAAAATATTTTAAAAGATTTAATAAAATGATGAATAGATAAAGAATTCTCTTGCCTGGAGCTTTTTGGTAAACTTAAATAAATGTAAAGTAAACAGAAATCTGCATTCTGATGCACAAGATATTTTGGTCAGATAGGCATTTACTTCACAGAGATAGCCTTTCAGCATCTTATGAGCCTCATTTTCAAACTTAGAGGTAAAAGGCTCAGAAAGTGAATTATTTGCTAATAAAATATGTCATTCTTTCCAGTGAACACAATTACAGATCTCTTTATATAATTGTTCTCAGTGGAACAGGAGGTGCTGAAGGCTGTTCTAGAAGAAGGGTGTGCAGAAAGGGAAGAGAGCATGGCTGGCTGGTGAGTTGGCAAAGACAGGAAGGATTTCTGGGCTTGCCTCTAAAGATATATGGATTAACTAGAATGCTGGCAACATCCTGACCACTCCCACATTGAAGTTCCCTACAGTAATCTAACATGTAACAGATGGGTATAACAGTATTGGTTCCTGGATTCATGCAAGTACCCTTTATTTACAGACTAGACCTTCAGGCTGACTTCACTTCTGGATGTTCTTTGACACAGAAATGATGAGGGGCAAAGTCATCCACCCCCAGACCTCTCAGGATTGGAGGGGATCCATTCTTATCCAGAGGGTGTCTCAGTGGAAGCAGAGAAGGGGGAACAGAATTATAGAATGTTAGAGATGAAAGAACTTCATGGAACATCTAGTTTAACCTCATCATTTGAGCAGGCAGGTAGGAATATACAACTCACTTTGTGGCTTCCCCTCTGGAATTTGGGAGGCGGCCACATCAAAGCAAACCTAGCAGCTGCACAGTGAGCTAAGCAGAGGGAGGGTTGGAGTGTGGCTTTCCAAAGTCACTCTTGGTTGCTGTGAGGTATGTGGACAAGGAGGGGATGCAGACATCTCACAAGGTGGTTGAGGGGCTGTGAAGTGACCACTGAAGCCAGGGAGCAGATGAGGGAAATCTGGAAGAGTCAAGGAGCCCCGAGCGCCAGCGACAGTGAGCCGGTGGGGACTATTGTACCACAGGAAAAAAGAGACCAAAGACGTAAGTTGCAAATAGCTAGCGATCACAAAGATGAGTACTTACTTCCAGGCAGATCAGAGGTGCCAGAGAGGACCATGGGATGTGGGAAACCCTTCCCTTGGGTGTTCTAAGGTCCTAGAGTCACCCCTTTCCTAATATCCTAATACACTCAAATGCCATCTATTTTTTTTAGTCAATTGATTAAAATTTTTTTTCGATTATGGCTGACATTCAATATTATATTAGTTTCAGGTGTGCAACGTAGTGGTTAGATACTTGTATAACTTATGGAGTGATCCCTGACAAGTGTAATACCCCACCTGACACCATGCATAGTTATTACAGTATTCTTGACTGTATTCCCGGTGCTGAACTTTACATCCCCTGACTACTAACTGCCCACTTTCAGCTGCCGTCTTAAAGAGAGGAGCAGCGAGGAGACACCTGAAAGACTGGACAATTTACCTTAAAGCTGTTTCAGTAATTGCATCACACAAAACTTTCTGTACTGGATTAAATCTACTTATTTTCTTACTCCACCCTTTGTGGGTGGGGTAGATCAGGAAAATCAGGATTAACTACAGATAAAATAAAAATAATTCCCCCCACCCTCCTGACATCTCTGAGTGTGGTATAAATTTGTGACCCTATGAGACTTTGGTGAAACTGTCTATTTTTTATTTTCCCTTCCGTGATTTTCCCCAATCCTTGGGGTTATTTTCACAGAAGTGTGATGATACTGAAGGGCAACTTACCTGTCCCTCTGCTGCACTTCCCTCTTCTGGCTGGAGAAGAGTGTTTATTTGTTATATAACGTTGCCATAAAGAACAACAGAGGAAAAAAAACAAACAAACAACAAACCCTCACAAATGGCCTCGTCTCTCCTCCTCTCTAAAGAAATGAATATGATAAAAGTTTCAGGGGAAACCCATTTTCCCAGAAACAAAAAGCTCAAATGTGTATTTCAAGCATATTTGAGAAGAAAGAATAAGATTGTGATTAAATATGCTGAATGATTCAAACTATACCTTTTCATACCATTTGGTTTTGGCAGAGGTGATAATTTTCCCATTAACTTTCAAACTTGTATGTATTTCAAGGATTTTTTAAAAACTACGTTTCTGATGATTTCTCATTTAAGTTACAGAAATATCTTTTTCTTTAAAACAGTAAGATGAGTTTTCCAACTGCAAACCCAGTCGGATTTGTAAAAGGCATATGTGTAAGCGTACTGCTTCCATGATGATGTCATGACTGTAAGTCTAGACACAGCCTTCTTTCTCCTTCCCAGCTCTCTTATCTCAGATGCTTTATCCAATTATGCTTATCAGTAGCTTTATATAAAGCTGCAACTCTTTTTTAAAATCCTCCCATTGGCATATCTTCTAGGTATCTGGAACCCAGGTATAAGCAAATCTTATTCCATAGCTGGGTCTTGGTTATCTCAGGGAACATGAATGGAGGGAGTAAAGTAGGGATGGAAATAAATTTAAGTGCAATGATTGCAAATCATAAATAATCCAAAAGCTACATTTTAGTCAACCTCTCCCCAGAGCCTGATGGCAGCTTTCTTTTCTCTTTCCTCCTAACCCTGGCTTCTGGCTGATGAGCTGAGAAACTGATTCAGACAGGAGGAGGAGTGGATTAGAAGAGGCACAGCCCTGGAGAGTTGACCGTGTACATAGATGTACCGCCCTTCCAGGCCCAACAAGAGACTTCCCCTTAAGGACAAAAAGCATTAAAGCTAACTTACAACACCAAGAGAGCTGCAAGCCAGGGCTAAAAACTTCAGCCACTCAATCTCCTCTGTGAAGCGGCCCACATTTATCACACTATTTAACAGCTCTGGTGGGAGACTCAGCACCTTCCACATCTGGGCCAGCTCATTGACATGGATAATCAGTCTGCCAGCAACCTGCAGGGTAGTAGACGGACACGAGACAGAGAATGAGCAACAGGATGAAAGCATGCCCTGAGCAGTGCCTGCCCAGGAAAGGCTCTGTGTTCTCCCAGTGTCTAGAAAGAGATGGGGGTGATGGGGGATAAAAGGAGGCTCTGATTGGCAGTTATCTTTGAAAGGATAGAGAAATATTCAGTCGATGAAGAATACGCTAAGATACAACTTAATCATTTTAACTTCAGATGTCAGAATTATGAAAAAATGTACATTTATACTATATTTTTTCTGATGCTTTTATTATCTGCTGCTTCATTCCTAGGTGGTTCCTATAAGGCAGTTGGGCAGCTTGAAATGAAACCAAGGGGCAGAGGACTGTTTGAGACCAAAATCAGTGGTGAAACTGGAACGAGGTATTAAATCTCTTGCCTCCAGACTCCATTCAGTTCCTTGTGCTAGACCTCACACGCACCCTTCACCCTTCCCCAGGAACAGCATGGGGTCTGGATGCTTCATGTCGCTTGGCCCCTGTTATCTCAGATCTCTGCCATGTCCACCCCACAAGGTCCTGGGTGGTTAAGAGGAAAAGGGAACAAAGGGCCAGCTGTTGGCCAACAGCGTGGTAAGGGCACAGATGCCCCAGTGAAGCATTACTATACCTTCCCAGGCCCTCTGATTCTAGTGAAATGCTAAGCCTCTGGCTAGGTCAGTCCTGAATCACCCCAAACTGCTCTGTCCTGGATTCTAAAGCAGGGTCTCTTGGTGCTAAAGTATATTTCCCCATCCATTCTGCAGGCAGCCCCCAGGATGATGTGTCAATGAAGAGAGCCAGAGTTATCCTGAAAATTAGGCTATGTCCATCCACACCTGGAATAACCAGGGAACTACAATATGCCCCTCCCCAAACTGTGATTATCCTCGTCTTAAGATCTTGATCAGTGAGGGAGACACTGTCAAGTGATGTGAACTTGCAAAAACACTTTCTGGGCAGAAGGGATTAGCATTTCATGGAGCCCCTGGACGTTCTGCTCGCTTCAAGGGAATCTGGGACGATTCCATGGACAGCTCAGCTTCCTGCCCATTTCAGTATCATTCCTACTTCCCTCAAGGAAGAGTTATTTGCAGTGTGTTGTTTAGTGAACTTTAGGATGATCCTAAGTGGCCAGCTGGCTTTTCAGGGGGATGGTGGGCTTTTGTCTGCACCTGCTGGTCTCGACATTGTACCCCCATTCCTGCTCAGTGCTGCAGTGCGACCCTTACCCTAGAATGCAGGATCTTCAACAGCTCAGGTGTAAGCTCTGCAAAGTTAGATGAAGCGACTGGCTCGGACCGATCTCTCACTGGAGGAATGTCTCCGTGGGTCATAGCTCCAAAGTAACTACAAGAAAAAAGTTTCTTCATTGACAGCACATATGCAAGGAAATTCTTGCTTGTAAGGAATTAAATATACAGGGTCTGTCCAGGAGGTATCCAGCCATGTAATATGAAAAATAGAGACATTTATTAAAGAAGAGATACAAGAAACATTGTACATAGTACAGTGACATCTCAGTCCCCTCAAAGTAGGCACCTTGGGACCTCACACAGTTCTCCCACTCACCATCAGCTGCCCTATCATATTTTCTTTAATCTCATTGACAGTCTGAAATCTCTTCCCTTTCAAAGGTGATTTTAGTTTTAGGAAAATCCAGAAGTCGCAAATCTGGGCTGTAGGGAGGCTGAGTCACCTGGCTGATTTGATGTTTCACCAAAAAACTCTGCATGAAGCGTGATGCATGAGCGGGCATGTTGTCACAATGAAGCTGCCAGTCACCAGTTGCCCACAGCTGTGGCCTTCTGAATCATCCAAATAGCTTCCACAGAGGAATTTTCAGACTTAATGCAAAATCTGATGCAGATTCATTGCTCCACTCAATCATTTTGAATGTGATGGCCACACAATATACATGCTCACCCAACGACATCTACCACCCCCACTGACTAGTATAGTGAAGTTGTCATTGTTCACGCATGTGCATCCCAGTCCTCTCTCCTTGGCTGTCAGGTTACACTGATGTCATGTAAACAGTTCTCATTCTATTAGCAATGGCTGGACTTTTCCCAGACAGACCTCATATAGTTTGTCTTGGAAGTCCTTTGTGGAGTTCTATGCTCTAAAATGCTGCAGGTCTGTCTGTAAGTCACATGAAACCATGTGCTAAGAGCTTTTCAATGGCTGAATGGATGGAGATTGCTGTTAAGTCGTGCTCTCCTTTTTCATTGCAGTTGAACTACAAACTAACTCTTCATGGATAGCTAAAAAATTTATAGCACATGATACAATATGGGAGCAAGCAGGCTATAAGAATGGAGTGTTTTCTTGCATAAATGTCAGGGATAATACCAAGAAATGTCATTTTTCTTGGGATAAAATAGCAGCACAAGAACAACAAAATGAGGTTTTAAACTATTGTACAGTATAAAACAGTGTTCCTGATTTGCCAAAAGAAATTAGTCTTCTGACACTGAAGTTCAAGCTTAGAGGTAATGCATAAAATTTAGAAGGCAGAACTAAACAGGCCTCATTACAGCACAGCAACTCCATTTCTGTATCTTTTTATGAGCAATCACTGGCTTATTTTCATTCCATTTATAAAAAGCTTCATTGTGGCCCAACCCAGGAACCTGAGCACAGTATCCCAGAGCCTCTGGAAGGCTCCTCTTAGATTGCACTGTGTGCCTTCCCCAGGTGTCCACACCTCTTTCCCACCACTCACTCAATCCACCTACTCAACCTTCCCTTCTCCCTTCCCCCAACCCACCAGCTCGGATCAACAGCCTCTCTTACTCTCCTTCCCCACTGGAAAGCTACTACGGAGGTCATCAAACAGCAAAAACAGCCTGAAAATCATCTGGGAGGTCTGGTTAGCTCCCAACTCCAAGTCCCAGTTCCCCAGTTTCCAGGAGGCACTTTGTCTAAAAAGCAATTTCAAAGCTGAGAGCCTTTCTGTACAAAGCTGTTTCAATCTGGCCAGCAGCTACTGTGTAAACTCCTTCCACTGAGCAGCCTCTGGGGGTCCCTCCTGATAGAGGGTGCCTGCATTTGAGGCACACTGTTTTCAGCCAGGCCAGGTGCTCTCCAGTTCTTATCACTCTGTTTTGCCTCATTTCTCCAGAATGTAACATGTACTGTGTGGACAAGTCAGTTCAAAGAAACACGAAAAGAGAATAACAATTTCCCCAATGACAAAATACAAAAGGTCACTGGTTGGGCAAGATCAAGTTTTAACAGCAATGGAAGAAGGAGTCTCATGAAGGGAATTAACCAGCTCGGACTAGTCCCACAATTAACTCACCCTGTGAGCTGATCACAACCCTCCCCTAGGCGCACTGCTGTCATCTAGTGGTGACGCCAGAGACTGAGGCCAGGCTTTATAGGGGGCATAGCCCTGTCAAGTTCCAGAATTCTGAACGTTTCTTTCCCCTGGGAGAGCGGGCTGGGGTGCAGGGATGGGTGGAGTGTGCGTGTCTTGACGTGACATGATAATCTGACTTACTGATTGCCCTGGGACACTTTACCTATTGCCCTGGCTTCCTATTGCTCAGTCTGGTTTGCTTAAGGGCATCTCATCTCCACCCAGTTTGACGGATTTATGTGTAGAGTTTAAAGCATCAAAGAAATGAGAGAGTTGAACATCACAAAGATTACGCTAATCAGTCCCAGCTCCCAGGGTACAGCGATGACAACCTCCTCACAGTCTTCCAAGACCTTCCCTCCTCCAGCCCCTATCTCCACCTCCAGTGGGAACCAGGGCTGGAGGTGAGAAAGGAGTACGTACTCAGCAGCCCACTGGATGAGATCCTGTGGCTGGGTCCGAATGGCAGCTTTGGTAAATTGCTTCAGCAATTCAGGCAGCTCCGGGGGAATGCATATTTGCTTATCCGTCTGAGGCATTGATTGGTTGGCCTATTGGCAAAGAAAAAAAAATTAACAAAAGGGAAACTTTGAATCATAAAGTGACAGGAATCCCGGACAGGATGGTACCCAGCCTCTTTGACACTTTCAGTACTGGAGAGTTCACTACCCCACCAGACAGATGCATTCTATTGTTCCACAGCTCTGAAGTGAGAATGTGGTTTTACTAATCCTTGCTTTTTGCTGTAAATAATTCTGTCGTTTAACATTAAAGAACATACAGAATACTCTTTCATTAAAAAAGTAGAGATCAACAAGAAAAAAGCAAAAAAAAAACCTTCTAGTGATATCAGCCCAAATATTGGTCATCTCCTTCCAGAATATTATCAATGTAAATATTTGTATACATCAAAATGGGGTCATACAGAACAACTTATTAACTCCACAGCATATCATGAACATCTTCCATGCCATACAATTCTTATTGGCCAAATAAAAGTGGAGCAAAATTTATTCTGTGAATCCTTTATTATTTTGCATTAGGTTATTTACAAGTAAAAATAAGCATTATGTAGTCATTTGATGAACACCTCTTTTTACATCTGTATGTACTTATCTACTCTAATTGTAAAAGAGAAAACTCACACATTTCACTCAAAAAGTTCCAGGACATGTTGGAACAAAATATGAAAATCCATACACACTTTATGTACAAACAACAGATTAAAAGATTTTGTCTGCATTTAGTATAGAAAGAGTCTAGGTATTCTGAAAAGCCCTCCCTCAAAAACACCTAGATATAGACAGATCCCAGCAAACAATACCTTTCAAATTGCTTTGTTAAGTTGCAAGAAAATTAGGGAAATCAGCAATTGCTCAAATAAAGTGAGTAAAGTAGAAACAGAATGGTAAGCAAATGACAAAATTAGGGGCAAGTGTTGATGCCAGGAACTTGAACCTTTCAGAAAAATGGCCAGGCAAGTTGGGAACCAACCAGATCTGGGACCCCCAAAATGTAAACAGCTAAACTGAAGGGCTCTCATACCACTGTCCCCCCTCCAATATGAGACCCTCCAAAGTTCACACACCCTTAATGTGAAAGGGTGGGACAGAGAATATCTGCCTATTGGCAAGGGGAAGCAACATAGAAATCTGATTCCATTGTTGCTTCTTTTGGAGGGGGAGATAGTCTCCTACAAATCTGTAGCCACAAACTAGGTCTACAGTTTAAATTTATACCACCCACCAGCCCTGGCTTGTGCAGCTCAGTGGATTGAGCACGGGCCTACGAATCAAAGAGTCACCGGTTTGATTCCCAGTCAGGGCATATGTCTGGGTTGCAGTCCAGCTCCCCAGTAGGGGGTGCACAAGAGGGAAATAAAATCTAAAAAATAATGATACCACCTACCAGCCTGATTGGAAAATTGCAAGACAAAACATTAAAGAGGCCTCAGTTTACTGGTACTCCATTATCTTTTACTTTATGTTCTTTTATTTGGAGGAAGAAGAGCATAAAGATATTAATTTTAGAGTTGGTAAAAAATCAACTATGCACAGTAAAATTTCAAGGGTAATTACTATAAAAGTAATATCACCACCAAACTAGCAAAGAAGAGATAAAGAATTAGGAACAACAACAGCAAAACAAAACAACTTGATCAATCAAAAAGAAGTAAGAAAGGAGAGGGAAACACATAGGAAAAGTGGATAAATAACATGATAGAAAAGAATCCATATATATTAGTAATAAAGAAGGAAGGGAAAGAAAGAAGGAAGGAAGGAAGGAAGGAAGGAAGGAAGG
>PVIA01014004.1:0-18805 GCA_004024845.1 Tonatia bakeri
AGTTTGCTTGCTGCTTGCAAATAAAAGGGCTAGGCTGTAAGCGTTAGGTGCGGCTCTCACTTGGAAGCCCTGACGGGTGTAGTGTCCTAGGACACTCTGAGAGTTCGCCCCTGTCAGGTAAAACCGTGGCCAATATATAACATCTTTGGAACCCAGAAAGTCTCCAGCATTTGGTGTCTCGCTCTCTGAATACAACAGTGACCTGGGATTTCAGACTGGGCACTCAGCCTTCTGTCCTCCGCAGTGTTGTTTGTTGGTCAGTTGGTGTTTTGTTTCTAGGAACAGTGCTACAATAAACATTGTTTATATTTATTGATTTTAGAGAAAGGAATAGAGAGAAACATTGATCATTTGCCTCCCACATACACCCCAACCAGGTGTCCTGGGATCAGACTCACCACCTGTGTACGCACCCGGACTGGGAGTCAGACCCACAACCTTTTGGTGTGTGTTGACCCTTCAAAAAACTGAGGTACCCAGCCAGGGTGGGACTAAGTTTACTGTGTGCCACACAGGCCCAGGCTCTCTATGTGTATCTCTTCACTGAACCTCACAGTAATCCCACACTTTTGGGGAAGCCCTGGAAAGTGGGGGTGGTTTGAAAAGTCATCGAGGGGCTGGGTCCAGGACTCAGAGCCAGGGCAAAAGCAGAGGGTCCTGTTCTTCCCTTTAGGCCATGAAACAGGCAATGTACACATGCGTGTTTGTTGAGTGAGTGTCAGTATGTAAGTGTGAAGTGCACCAAGCACGTGAATCAGACATACAGAGCCCAGCCCCAGTCCTACCTCTGTCATCTTTGGGCCTTAGTTTCCTCATCTGTAAAATGGGATGAGTGAAAATAGCTCCCACACTCAGTGTCAGGAGGATTAAATCAGAGATATTTGTCAAGTGCCTTGGATGCCATACCCCCTTATGTGTTCACTGTTAATGTGTTCATGTCCCTGTCTGCCTGTCTTCTAATGGGTGAATCTGTCTCTCCTGTCTGCATTGTGCATCAGACCTCAACCTGGTTACTTACTGTGCCTTTCTCTTTCTCTCCCTGCGTACAGCCTGCCCATCCCCTGGTCACCATGGGCACTGGAAGGATGGCCACCCAGCCTCTGACCAAGAAGGCCCTGGTAAGTCATGTCACCCCTTGTACTTCCTTCATAAGGGTCAGGCTTCCAAGCAGAGATGACCCTCTGCCACCCCGACCCCCTATCAGGTCCCTGTCTCTACTCTGAGGAGGGAGAGCACTGGCCTCACACTGGTGTATCAATTGCAGGGGACAGGATAGCTCAGGAGTGCCCTGAGGCCTCTCAGGAGACACTGTTGGGCACCTGGGAAATGGAAGCTTAAACATGTTCCATCAAGTGTGACAAAGGCCCCTGCAGAGGCCCTGGGCAGTATGTGCTGGACAATAGACCTTCAGAAGTGGGCAGATGGCATACATATCCAGGGCCTGGGAGGAGGATGCCTGTGGGAGGGACCTGTGTACATCCCTATCTCTTGTCATGATATTTTAGTGAGTGAATATTTGTGGTGTTTTACTCTAAATTTCCTTTTATGCAAGAAATACTTTACAAGAAAAAATATATACATGGCCCTGGCCAGGTAGCTCAGTTGGTTAGAGGATCTATTTGATATGCCGAGGTCATGAGTTCGATCCCTGGTGACAGCATATGCCAAGATCAACCAATGAATGCATCAATAAGTAGAACAACAAGCCAATCTCTCTCTCTCTCAAATCAATAAATTTATATATATAGATAGATATAGATATAGATAGGTATCTGGGCATAAACCTTTTTTCTTTTTGCATACCAGAGGATACATTTTTTGATTTTTAATTTTTTAAATGTTTTTTTAAATTTTTATTTGTTTTTAGACAGAGGGGAAGGGAGAAAGAGAGGGAGAGAAACATGAATGTGTGGTTGCCCCTCACACACCCCCTACTGGGGATGTGGCCCACAACCCAGGGATGTGCCTGACTGGAAATCAAACTGGCGACCCTTTGGTTCGGAGGTCAATCTAGTGAGCCAAACCAGCCAGGGCTGTTCATTGATTTTTAGATACAAAGGAAGAGAGAGAGAGAGAGAGAAACACAGATGTGAAAGGGAAACATTGATCGGTTGCCTCCTGTATACACCCCAGCCTGTAATCAAACCAGCAACCTTTTGGAGTATGGGACAATGCTCTAACCAACTGACCCACCTGGCCAGGGCTGGGCATAAATATTTTCTCTGCATTTTTAATCATTTCTTTAGTGGTGATTCCTTGCAGAGGGAGATTGGGGTAATTTTTAAGGCCTTTCTGAAGTCTTTGTAGTTCTGGGTTGGGACAGTTTATGCTCCCACCATTGTGGAGGGGCTGCGACTTTTTCATGTTGGCCATTGTTCAGTGCTTATTCCACTCATTGGATAAAATGACAACTGGTATAAACCTTCCACATGGTAGGTGACAAGTGATTTCATGTGATGTTTTACTGAGTAGCATCATTTGTGGTATTAGTGAGGTTTGAATTTCAGAAAATGTTTATTAGACATTTCTATGGGTGGGCAAATTACCTATCCTGTGCTTTACCAGTCTAAAGGAATCTTAGCATTCTTGTCATTTTTTTAAAAGATTTAATTAATTTATTATTAGAGAGATGGGAAGGGGGTAGAGGGAAAGGGAGAGAAACAACAGTGTGAGAGACAAACACCAATCAGTTGGCTCTCAAATGTATGCCATCCGGGGACCAAACCCACAACGCAAGCATGCGCCCCGACTGGGAATGGACTGGTGATCTTCCTCTCTGCAAAATGATACCCAACTAATTGAACCACACTGGTCAGGGCATCTGCTTACTTTATATTTTTAAAGTCTAAAAGCATTGCTTATTTTTTTTTAAGATTTTATTTATTTTTAGAAAGGGAAGAGAGGGAGAAAGAGAGAAACATCAATGTGCGGTTGCTGGGGGCCGTGGCCTGCAACCCAGGCATGTGCCCTGACTGGGAATCAAACCTGCGATGCTTTGGTTCGCAGCCCACACTCAATCCACTGAGCTACGCCAGCCGGGGCATTGCTTATTTTTAAAGTCCAATCTGTTGGTCTCTCCCCCATTGTTTTTAGGTGGAGAAAGCATTTCTTCATCCACAATCTGCCCACCACCTACACGTCTTCCTTCTTTCCCTTTATCATTTGGGTGTTAACAGTGAACTTTTGAACATTTTCTATTCGCCTGGAATTTGTTTTGCTGTATAAACATGTCAGTTCTCTTACCGGAGAAATTTGGTGTCATGTCCTCTAACACCTTTACTGAGATACACCCCACACACCACAATGTGTACAAGTCATTGGTTTTTGGTTGTGCAACCACTGCCACATTCAGTTGCAGAATACAGGCTGGGGCCAAAGTATGTGTACAGTTGTGAGTATGCAAAACACAGTTTATTCTTATATTATGATTTATTCAATATTGTGTTTTTTTCCATATGAATAACTGTAGACCTACTATTGCCCCACCCTGTATTTCCATCACCCTGAAAGGAACCATCACTCTCATTTTTTCCATTAACACCCAGCCCTTGTCAACTAGTCATTTACTTTTTGCCTCTGGATTTGACTATTCTGCCCTTTTTTTTTTTTTTTTTAGTTCTCACCCTAGCATATACTTGTGATTTTAGAGAGAGAGGAAAGTAGAGAGAGAAACATTGATGTAAGAGAGAAACATCATTCGGATGCCTCCCACATGCACTGCAACCAGGGACTGCTGCCATAATCTTTGGTTGTACAGATGATGCTCCAGTTAACTGAGCCACCTGTCAGAGATACACAACATTTTGTTGTGTATCTGGCTGCTTTCACTGAGCATATGTTTTTGATGTTCGTCTATGTCGTAGTAGTGTAACCAGGCAGCTTGAGGTCCAGTCAGCTGTTGCCATGTATATACATAACACAAAGATTGTATGGAAGGAAATAGGTTTTATTAATAGGGTTCCCAATTTGGGTGGGCTGAAGCATTCCTGCTCTGATCCCTTCTTTTCCACAGGACACAGAAACTCCTTTGCTTCCCAAAAGATTACAAACCAAAGCTGTGTCCAGAAGTTCCCCATTATTGCTTATATGTTTTTAGGGAGCTTAAGCTGGCCATGCAAACGGGTCTCCATCCTCTTCAGGGCATGCACTAGTGGGTTTAAGAGTTGCCATCATCTTGCATCAGCTGTCTCTCAGGGTCTGGGGTGCACTGTCAGATCAGTCCATAGAGTCGTGCCGGGGAAGCTCCATTCGTGAGGGACCTTCACGAGCTGCTCTCAGTCTGTGCGCTGCTCTTAGGGCAAGAGAGGAAGCCATTCAGGACCTGTGTGCCATACTACACCGCACAGCACTGCACTGCACTGCTTTGTAACATTCCAAGGGCGGAGCCTGGTGAAGCATGCCTCCCAGTGTCGGAGCCTGCTTAGGGGGAATTGGCTTTCAGCCATGTGGAGTCTAAGCCCGCTGTGGGCTAGGCATCTGCTGGCCTTGCCAGTGCTCTTATCCCTGCTGCGCCAAGCAAGAGCCCAAGAAGTGAAGAGAGCGAGACTCCAAGCCCAACAGAGGGAGCTTCTGACCCCCTTCTGTTTCTTAAACGGAATACTGTTTCTTTAAATCTGTCCCAGAATCCCACATGATCTGGAAGCCAATGGGCGTGTCCACCTTTCTAACCAATGAGGGCTGCTGTCAGACTTATTTGCCTTTTCCCCTCTTCCAGCTGCCATGTTTAGCAAAGGGGCAAAGCCTCCAGTCTTTTCTTTCCTTCCTGTTTCTCTCGAATCAACGAAAATGTCCTCGGGTCAGAATTTAAAAAAAAAATGCAGCCTGATTAAAGCTCTTTGGAATGGGGGCGAGTTTCTTCTTGTGGAGAAGAGGTTTGTGCCATTAAACAAGAATCCAAAACAGATGGAACCCTGGAGTGAGCGGCCTCAGACATGCGCACAGAGTACTCAGAGGGGTCGGGAGCTCCTGGAGGGAAGCCCCATTTCCACGGGAATCTCCTGACCCTTCGGAGGGGTACTCTGTATCTCCCCTACAATACACTAGTTGTTCAGTGTGGGCTCCCAGACGCCCAGGACCATTTCGTGTTCAGCCTGTCCCGGCCCAGGCTTGGTGCATGGAGCCTCCGTAGTAAAAATTTCATTGAGTGAGTTCAGGCAGAAAGACTTAGGTAAGACTTTCAGCAGGAGTTATGTTTTAAAAATTAAAAAGAAATAAATACAAACACAAAGGGGGGCAGGAGGAAAATTTGGGAGGTGGTGGATGAGTTTGTGGCCTCATTAGTGTTGATTTCAAAGATGTGTACTTACTTCAAACTTATTGTGGTTTTTAATTGAGTGCAGCTTTCTGTGTGCCAATCATACCTCAATAACATAGTTTAAGAAAAAGATTATTCTTTTTCCAAAGGATGAATGGGTCAAAGAAACATATAATAATAATAATAATAATAATAATATAAATATTAATGGTAAAAAATATGACATGCCCAATTAATCAAATGATAAACAGCCCTAGTTGACAGTACTGAGAGCTTCCTTTAGCCATGCCACACTGTGGAGTCACACATGCGTGACCTCATTTAACCTCATGATAGCTACAGAGGAGGGTGTTGTTACTAGGAGGTCCATTGATCTAACAGGCTTAGAAAGGTTAAGACAGTTGTTCAAGGAAACACAGATGGACAGAAAGAGCCGGAATTTTGTTGTACTCTCCCGAGCCCAGACTCAACCACTGCCCAGTACTGCTCCCTGGTCACGTGCTGGTTGTCCCAAAAGGAGGCCAGCATGAGTCCCTGGCAGGCACTCAGACCACAGAGGGATTAGCTAGCACTTGCATCCTCCTCTCAGGAAGAATGAGCCATAGTTCATGTTCCACAGCAGATATGTTGCTCTGTGGGCCATGGGGCTGCTGTCACAAAGTACCACTGACAATGGGGCTTGGACAACAGGAATCTATCCTCCCACAGGTCTGGGGCCCAGAAGTCTGAGGCCAAATCATCTGTAGGGCACTGTTCCCTCTGAGGGTGCCCAGGAAGGGCCTGTTCCCTGCACCTCACAGCTTCTGCTGGACCTGTGGCTCGCAGCACCATAACTCCCATCCTCTTGTGGCGTGTCCCTGTGTGCATGTCTCTGTGTCCAAATTTCTCCTTTTTATGAGGACATCGGTCCTGTCACCTTAGGGACCACCTTCTTCAGTGTGACCTCGTCTTAACTCTACACCCGCAATGACACTTTCCAAATGAGGTCCTATCTTGAGGAGCTGGGGGTTAGCACTTCAACACAGGAACTCAGCATGAAACTCAACCGGTAATATGGCTTAGAATAATACCTGACACAGAGGAACCACTTAGTGAGTGACAGGCATCATTAATGCTGTGGTGACGACACTGTAATCATCATGTTATCTTGTCATCCACCACACTGTAGAGCCATGTTTATTTCAGCACAGGTTCATGGTGTTGCGTCCTTGGTACCCCTGTCTGCCATTTAAGCCTCAGGTCTAGATTTACCTCCCACCACCCAGAATCTCCCCCCAAGGACCCTACCACCAACCACACCTTCCAGCTTCCCAGACGCCCCTTAGAGCTGCCACTGCTTGGGCACCTGTCATGATGATATTGACCAGACTATAGGTTTGTTATGGCTGTTTCCATTTTATAGGTGTGAGGTAATATCTCATTGTGGTTTTAATTTGCAGCTCTCTGATGATGAATGGTGTTGAGCATTTTCTCATATGTTTATGGGCCATGGGGATGTCCTCTTTAGAGAAGTGTCTGTTCAGGACCTTTGCCCCTTGTTTAAATGGGTTGTTTGTCTTCCTGGTGAATAGCCCCATAGTTTATTTGACCCTCTGAGGACCACCCAGTGTACTTAGGTACCAAGGACAGAGTGGACAGACCCTTCAGAGCTCTGCACCCTATCAACACAATGTCAGGTGCATCCTGTGTGTCTTCCTGATCCTTTCGACCCTTCTGGGAGCATTCCCAAACTGAGGAGGGCCCTGAAGTGAGTGGTATGCGCTTCTCTTACAGGAGTCAGTGGCGTTCAGGGATGTGATTGTGGACTTTACCCAGGAGGAGTGGCAGCAGCTGAAGCCTGTGCAGAAGGACCTGTACAGGGACGTGATGATGGAGACCTACTAGAACCTGGTCTCGCTGGGTAAGGGGGCAGCTTCACTACATTACTCACCCTCTGCCTGTCCCTTCATGGTGACACAGAAAATAAAAAAGATGGACAGATCTGATATGTAGAATATTCAAATTACTTGAAGCTAAAAATAAAGTTGATAGGTGATGAAAGGGGGTCAAGTATTTACCTCATGTATAACAAGATTCCAAATATTATAAAGAACTCCTAGAAAAAAAAAGGAAAGAAAAAGACTGAATGAATGATAGAAAGATGGACAAAGCTTATGAGTGTGTAATTCCCAGATGTAGAAATGCATGAAGTTAAACTTAACAAAAGGTTTATAAACCTTACTAATAGTCAAAGAAGTACCAGTTGGGGCACAGAAATATAATTGTTGCCCATGAGGTACACAAAGATGAAAAAGAATAACAGCCCTGTCCAGGGGTGGCTCGGTTGGAGTGTCATGCTGTACACGAATAGGTTGTGGGTTTGATCCCCAGTTAGGGCACATACCTATGTTGCCAGTTTGATTTTTGGTTCGGGAGCATGCAGGAGGCAACCAATGGATGTTTTTCTCTTACATCAGTGTTTCTTTCTCTCTCTCTCTACTGCCCTTCCTTCCTCCCCTTCTAAGGATGTCCTTGGGTGATGCTTAAAAAAATATTAACAGTAGCATGTATATGAGTGCATAGGGAAAGGGACTATATTTTTGTAGCCTCATGTTCAGTCAACCATTTTGGAAGACACTTTGGCATCATCAACCAAATTGTAAACAAATCCATTGCTGTAATCTATTCTTAAAAGTTTTTCTGTAAGTGTGCAGAGCTTTCATAGGAAGAAAAATCAAGGGAAATGCCTGGATGCCCACCTACAAGACTGATCGACCATATCAGGGTGTAGCAATATGATGGAAATCACGAGATTCTCAAAGATGAGCACCCTTTGTAGTCTCTGACACAGAGAGATGTCTCTTGTCAGCTGTGTACCACTCCCACTTATTTGGTTGCCTCCTAGGAAGCAGGGTTCCAGGTAACCAGATGTTCACTTTTTTAATGAGATTTTTGTGTAAGATCTCACAGTTTTCAAATGCTGGAATGAACTGTGAGATACATATGCAGAACCAGAACTCAGGACAGCCTCCTACACTGGAAACAGCAATTGAGGAACACACAGGACACACCCAGGAGAGGATTGGAGTGTCTGGGGTCAGCAGGGCAGGGTGAGTGTGTAAAGAGCAGGGGTCTGCGGCCAGCGGCCATGGCCAGGCCGCTCCTAGGCAGGGTAGGAAGGTGGGAACTTTGTTAGCCAGTGGGGCAGCAGAGGACAACCCACACAACCACATGAGAGTCAGCTCTTACTTTATCATTTCTGATTACAGTCCACACTATGGAAGCACAGCTGGCTGAAGGCATGCAAGATGAGGCCTGGAAGCCAGGATCTGGGTGCAGTGAACCCTCACTGGGTTTGCAGGAGGCTTTGATCTGCTCTTCCAAGCTTGCCTTCCTCTTCTTTCTCTCCAGGGGTCTGTCCAGCTCTGAGCTCTGCTGGCCACTTTTGCACCCACTCCCAAGAGGACTTTTCTCGCTCTCTGCTCACCTCCCTACACCTCACTGTCTCAGCTCACATCTTCCCTCTGTCCCTTCAACAGGGTATCCCCCTACTCCCAAGTTGTGCCTTGTCATGTCTTGGGAAGGTCCTCCCTCCCAGTGTGGTTAACTGCCTGTGTGTCGTCATCTCTTTCCCCCTCCCCTCAGACTTGGAGGCAAGACCTGACATGAAAGAATTGGACCCCCAGGAAGACGAGTGGGAAGACAGACCATCTGTTGTGGTGGTGGAAGGATCCAAGAGGAATGGTGCCCAGGGTTACAACTGTGAAGGAGTGGGGACACAGGGTGACTGGGTAGGGCAGCGACAAGGTAGCCCAGGGACATGTCTGGAGTGGTTGGACCGGTCCCAAGCTTTATCTCCTGAATGTTGTGAACTTACAGCATTCATGCACCAAAGCCCTATGCCAGTCCCACCAGGATTGGTAGGACCGAAAGAAGCGGGGACACACTCCTCTGCCATGTGTGGGAAGGACTTGGGTACTTCAAGCTTAGATCCTCCCTCCAAACACTGTGCAGAGAAGAAGCCCTATGAGTGTGGGGACTGTGGCAAGGCTTTTAGCTATAACTCATGCCTGAAGAAGCACCAACGAATCCATACCAGGGAGAAGCCATATCATTGTGAGGAGTGCGGCAAAGCTTTTGGTTATAACCCATCCTTGAAGATGCACCAACAAATACACACTAGGGAGAAGCCCTTCTCCTGTGCCATGTGTGGAAAACAGTTCCTCTGGAAATCTTACCTCACTGTCCACCAGCGCATGCACACTGGGGAGAAGCCTTTCTCCTGTGCCACATGTGGGAAGCGGTTCCTCCGTAAGTCATGTCTAACCATCCACCAGCATGTGCATACTGGGGAGAAGCCATATGAGTGCACCATGTGCAAGCGCACTTTCAGTCAGAGTGTGCACCTAAGAGAGCACCAGCGGACACACACGGGCGAGAAGCCATTCACATGTCCTGAATGTGGCAAGGTGTTTAAAAGGAACTCATCACTCACTCTGCACCGCGGGATCCACGTGGGCAAGCGGCCCTACCAATGTGGCCAGTGCAGCAAAGCCTTCACCAACAATTCCTTGTTCAGGGAGCGTGGGTGCATGCACACTGGGGAGAAGCCTTACAAGTGCAGCCAGTGCAGCAAGGCCTTTAGCCACAGCTCCTCGTTCAGAGTGCACCAGCGCACGCACACTGCAGAGAAGCCCTACAAGTGCTCTGTCTGCCAGATGCACTTTGCCACACGCAGGTCCCTTGTGGTGCACCAGACTGGCCACAGCGTCAAGAAGCCCTATAAGTGTGGCCAGTGTGGCAAGGCCTTCAGCTACAACTTCTCCCTCAGTGAACACCGGCACATGCACACTGGGAAGAGGCCCTACAAGTGCTCCATTTGCCTGATGCACTTTGCAGTACGCCCATCCCTGGTGGCACATCAGGCCAGCCACACCAGCAAGAAGCCCTACAACTGTGGCCACTGCAGCAAGGCCTTCAGCCACAACTACTCACTCAGGGAGCACCAGTGCGTGCACACTGGGGAGAGGCCCTACAGGTGCTCCATCTGCCAGATGCACTTTGTGGTGCACGCATCCCTGGTGGCACACCAGCCAGAAACACTACAAGTGCAGCCAGTGCGGCAAGGCCTTCAGGCAAAATTCCTCTCTCAGAGAGCACTGGCGTGTGCACACTGGAGAGAAGCCCTACAAGTGCAGGCCATGCAGCAAAGCCTTTAGCTTCAAATCCCCTCTCAGGAAGCACAGGCTCATGCACACTGGGGAAAAGCCCTATAAGTGCAGCCACTGCAGCAAAACCTTCAGCAAGAACTGCTCGCTCAGGAAACACAGGCACGTGCACGCCAGGGAGTAACCCTGCCAGTGCTCCATCTGCCAGAAGTGCTTCGTGGCACTCTTGTCCCTGCAGGAGCACCTGACCAAGCACACAATGGAAAAGCCCTATACGTGCAGCTGGTGTGGCAAAGCCTTCATCAGAGACTTCTTGCTTCCTGTCCACCACGGGGTCTACATGGGAGACACGCCCTGTCAGTGTGACAAGTGCAGAAAAACCTTCAGCAAGAATTTCAACCTCACACAACACCAGAGGATTCACATGTAGCATATGTGCATGGGATCTCAGAATCTACACCCGACAGGCAGATCCTGAGTCCGTGGGCCAGTGCCAGACTTGACAGTGCAGGCCACAAGTAGACACCAGAGAAGTCCTGCCCAGACGGGTCATAGGAATGTAGGCACTGGGGACAGGCTACAGCATGCTCACCATTTGATTCCCCAGCATGCCCAGGGCCATGCGTAAAGCAAGCTCCTCTACAGGTCCAGTATCTGGGAATGTAGCCAGGGGCACTGTGGCTCTAGACTGAGCTGGAGTAAATTGCTCTATGAGCTTGGACAATGCATTTAGTGTCTCTGGGACTCCATCTTCTCAACACTAAAGTGGAGGAGTGGGAGGAGGAAAGAAGAGGGGGAGGTGGGCTCCATGGGGACATTGTCACTTGGTCACACATGCCTGGATGTAGTCCAGAAATAAGGATGTCACCATCTATGTGTTTCCTTGTTTTCCCCACACACAGCCCCTAGTTTTCCTGCAACACCAGCTAGGAGGCCCTAAGCTCATAAGTTGTAGAAGTTACCAGGTGGTTCATGAGGAGAAAAAATAGTTTTTTCAGGATTAGGAACTAACAGTAGTTACTTCAGATACCAAAGTTTCTCATAGTAGGCTATTAAAAAAATTTTTTTAATAAAACTTTGAATTAAATTACATCAACATTGTTTTAAACAGTGGTCAGGTACAAAAGATTGAGTGACTGGTAGTCCTGTCCAACTGAGTGCTAACAGTTGGGGGGCACGATCACAAATACTTCACAGGAACCCCAGGAACTGAGCAAGCCTGTCCCAGGCCATGTGTCTGCCGCAGCCCCGGATTCCTGACTTGGGAATGGTCACACTATGTCTCATGCCTGTTATCAGAACAGGTTTCCCTGAGGTTTGCTGGTCTCCTATGATGATGAAGAAATACTATCAGAATATTTCTGTGATGGACAGAAATTATATCTGTTCATCTGCCCACCACACACACACACACACCAGCAGCATCAGGAGGTTCAGCGAATTCTCATCTGTTATCCTGAATACTCATTTTCCTAATAAACATCTCCCATGGCATGAAATTTCATCAGGGGAATTTCCCTTTGGCCCAAGTTTCTTTAAAGAACTGCCGAGCAGGGAATGTGACCTTACAGGTGATCACCTGCTTTCCATAGGGGCTGAGAGGTGGTGAGAAGTGGAGAGGGAGAGGCATTTTTTCACTACTGAATTCCATGTGGTACAGGAAGGTTCATGTGACAATGACAGGTATGTGTGTCAGGGGGTTGTGAGTTGGGTCAAGAAGGATCTAAGTTGTTTTCTTTCCTGCTTAGTGTTGGGGAGAGGCTGAAGACATAAGAAAATAGATATATATAATACGTGAAGACCTAGAAACTCTGCATCCTCTGGTAAGCAGGAATCTCTAGAGACAAGAGGGTTTAGGTGAACAGCAAGTCACTCAACAAGTGTCTGAGTGTCTCCTCTGGGCCACGCAGTGTTCCAGGCGCTGGGAGTCCAGCAGTGAGTGAACCAGGGACCCTTATCTCATGGAACCCATACCACTCTTCTGAGTGAGATCAGAGGTGATGAGGTAGAAAGTGAATGGCAGGGCTGTTCCAGCTCTGGCAGTCAGGGAGGGCCTCCCTCAGAAGGTGGTATTGGAGCACAGCCCCAGTCAGCAAAGAGAAGACAGCTGTGTAGATATTGGGGGCAGGACAGTGTCCTCTCAATCCAAGCTCAGTAGAGCCATGGTTGAAAGAGAAAACATTGGTAACCCCCCAAGGATTTGTCCTTAGAAAGTTTGCTAAATATATTCTGTCCATCTGGGTAAGACATGGTGAGGAATTGCAGAAGATGCTCTGACATACAGGATTAAATAAAAAAAGCAGTTGAGGATAGTAGCTACTATGCATTCTTTGTGTGTTTTTTTTTTTTTGAAAAATACAATTTCAGTGAAATTTATTACATGGTATCATACAAAAGCATAAGACATTCAGGACAGTACAAAAGTAGAATGCTTACATTTTTAATATTATTTTGCCTTTAAAATGGCATTTTATTTTCATGTGGGCAAAAAGTAGAAAATGAGATATCTACTGTCTTTTTTTTTAATCCTTACCTGAGGATATGTTTATTAATTTTAGAGGAAGGGAGAAAGAGAGAAATCAATATGAGAAACATCGATCGTTTGCCCTCCATATGCTTCTCAACTGGGAATTGAACCCACTACCTGGGTATGTACCCCGACCAGGAATCACACCTGAAACTTTTTGGCATATGCCATGACATTCCCACCAACTGAGCCACCTTGATGGGCCATAAGATCTACCCTCTTAACATAATTTTAAGTGTGTAAGATGGTACCATTAATTAGAGGACAATGTACAGCAGCAAATCTCTAAAACTCTTCACCTGCGTAATTGAGAATTTATGTTCATTAATAGTCAAATTAAGTTAAATCTTTTCAGTTCATACTGCCTTTTTTTTTTTCCCCCTGTGTGCTATATTTCCTCTTCAGCTTTCAGGGAGCAAGCTGCCCACAGTTTTCTCCAAGCCCATGTTTCTTGGCCTCTAGTTCTTAGGTGACCAAAGACAGGGAACCACCAACCTATCTGTGTTGGGAGGTGTCATTTGTTTTTAAAAAGTATGTCTATATACTTTTACATGTAACTCTAAAAATACGTACATAGTAGTAGAATAAATACTTCTACTTTTGCACAAGATGTTATTCTGTTGAGATGCTTCTGTGAACGTCAATAAATGGCTGCTGACTGAGGGCTCTGAAGGCCCTCCCTGGGCCCTGTGGCCTTTCCCCCTTGTGCGCATCACAAAAGGGTGGGATCAATACTTAGACTGCCTGCCGCTTCATACATTTGGCAATTTACTGACATGGTCCAGTGGGCAGACAGAACACAGTGTACTTACCCACCTGACCTGACAGTGGGACCCTCCTGGTGGCTCAGTGGGTGGGAACATCATCCCCATATGCTAAGGTTGGGGCTTGGATCCCCAGTCAGGGCACTGATAAGAATCAAGGAATGCATGCATGAATTAGTGGAAAAACAAATCCACCTCTCTGCTGTTTCTCTAAAATCAATTAATAAAAATAAATACATGTCACTTGATTTAAAAAGGATCTGTGTTTAGAAAGTTAACCCCTTGAGTCAGATGACAGAAGCCCTGTGGGAGGGGGTGGGGAGAAGGCAGGTGTTTCTTTGACTGGACTTGGCAACCCTGCCCTTCTGGATTGCACCCCAAACAGCCCAAGTGGCTAGACGCTTCAAAGTTTGAGGCAATTAGGTGAGTTTTTCTCATTTCAATTATTACTCTCTTATCCTACAGAATAAACAAGAATTTTCTGAAGTAATGAACAGAAAGGTCATTGAGAGCTGATTGCCCTGGGGAAATCCTTAGAGTTTCTTTTCCTTCCTTCCTTCCTTCCTTCCTTCCTTCCTTCCTTCCTTCCTTCCTTCCTTCCTTCCTTCCTTCAATATTTATTTATTTTTAGAGAGGGAGCAAAAAATCAATATGTGGTTCCCTCTCACATGCCTCCAGCTGGAGACCTAGCCTGCAGCCCAGGCATGTGCCCTGACTGGGAATCAAACTGGCAACTATTTTGTTCGCAGTCTGGCACTCACTTCACTGAGCCACACCAGCCAGGGTTCAAGTTCCATTTACAGGCTGAATTTGGGCCTCTCCACGTGGGTCTCTGGATCTCAAATGATCTTTTTGCAAATGACCTACATGTCTGCTAGTTGTGGGAAGGATCACAATAACTACAAACATCTGTTACAGGGGAGAAACCCCAGTCTGGCCCCCCTCTGACACTGAGCTTGGTCCTCAGTTCTTGTCTCACTTGCAAGAGTTGAATTCAAAGGAGTGCAAAAATGTTTGGTGGAAATGAAATAACATGTTTATTTAGGAGAAACATATAGCACAAAGCTGCAAGCAGGCCCCCTGCTAGTCTGAATGCCCTATGTATAGAGGAAGTAAAGTAACTTTTTTAGTACATTTGTTGGTAAATTTGTTCTGTACACTTGAGTGCAGGCTATAAGTGGGCATTCAGCTAATCTGAGTATGCTGACTATTGGGGTTCAGGGGTTACGTACTTCAGTTTCTAGGTTCCCCTCCTCCATCTTCTAAACCTTGGGGATAATGTACAGATACAAAGGCTTTCTTTCTCAGCTAGAAAAGGCTATTTGTCTTTGTGAAATTGCTATAGAAATTCCCTTTCCCGGCACACAGAATCTCAAGGACTCCCCTTTTCCTGGGCTATTTTTACTTGAGATGTTTGGAAAGCCTGACAGTCTTAGTGGACTGGGGTGAAGACTGCTGAATCAGCAGGGTTAGATGTGTCATTCTGCCCCTCCCTGCCTTAGATTTCTAACTGTTCAACCTGACATTCCCCCCTCAACCACTGGAACCCAAATATTTGGGGACTTTGGGGTCACAACTGCTGATGCTACTTCCTGCTATAAAGGCACATTGATACATCTCTGGGCTCCATTTCTTTGCCAACCGTTGGAGAAGGTGGAGGGAAGTGCCTGCACATCGGTCCGCGATAGGTGTCCTGAGACCGGGATTCCAGGGGTTGATAGTAATTATTGTGTGTCCTGGAGGGGATAACGTTGACAAAAGGGTTAGTGGAGCAAACAACCTGGGACTTTGTCTGACAAGGGTTGAATCCAATAGGGACAGAAAAATTCCTTTCAGGGGGAGGAGCCTGAGCATATTGACAGGCTGGTAGAAAGAGTGTTAGAAATGTGAGAAAGGCAATTCTATTAAGGTGTAGTTGTCGTGTTATTAATCTGTAACAGGTTTTTTTTTTGTCTGTTGAAGAGGACTTTGAGGTCCTCAATGGGTTCATACACGTATGTCTCAGGCTGTGGTTCCTGTGGGGACTTACAAGACACAGGTTTAATGTGAGATAGGTGGACCTAGGGGCTATTCCTGTGAGCTTTGCTGTAGTTGGGGTGTCGAGTAGGACCTGAAGAGGACCCTTTCATTTGGGTCATAGCTGAGACTTAGAATAGTTGTTCTTCTAGGTTTTTTAAATAGACTACGGCCCCTGGTTTGACTTGTATGTGTTAGTGGACTTAAGTTTGTTTCTATATTTTTGTAATGCCTTTTGTATTTTTCCTAGATTAATGATGGAAGACAATTTAGTGTATTACATGTTTAGTGTATTACATATTTGATTACTAGGCTATCCCCTCAATTGACAGGTCCCTTAAGTCCTCTGCTGATGCTTGCCTCAGTAGAAGATGGCTGTCCCTAAGTCCTTGAGGGAGGTTAGCCCAGGTTAGTTGTTGCTTATGTCTCTGTGAATCTGTCTATTTAAAGGAAAAGAGCAAGTCCTGGTTATACGCTTTTCTGCTACTGCTCGGATGATGCTGGATTGTAAGGAGAGGTGTCCAGAGAAGGAATTAAGGACAGAGTAGATGGTCCTAGTACTCAAAAGAAAGTTACTGTCCTATCTGCCATATCCATGTACACCGCAGGCTCCAGTCCAGTAATGGTGGCCTCCTCAGGTGGGGTTGGTTGGGACAGGTGGCTTTAGTCCCTCTTTGCAAGGCAGTCATGGTACAGCAAGGCCTTTGTGTGAAGTGCCCCAGTGGGACAGACAGAGCATGGCGTACTTACCCACCTGGCTTGAAACTGGGTCCCTCCTGGTGTGGCCCAGTCGGTGAAGAATTGCCCGGATATGCCCAGGTTGCAGTTTCAATCTCTGGTCAGGACGCATACCAGATAAAAATGAATCCCTCAATGAGTGGAACAACAACAACAAAAAATCAGTGTCTATCCCTGTCTCTCAAATTAATTAATTAATTAATTAATTAATTAAAATGGGAAGTAGATTCTTCTCCTTGTGGGATGATCTTTACTTACAGGAGTTTTCACTTGTTGCCACACAGAACAACAGGTTCCCCGCCCATGGCATGGTCTCCCTGCAGAGTCTTACCCAACAGGGATTCCATGATCCTGGGTGACTCAGCTGGGCAGACCATGGGCTGCACCCAGAAGATGAACTTGATTCAGCTCACTCAGTTTATTTTCAGTTTAAAGAGTTGTCCACATTAAGTCATTGGAATATTTTACATTTACAAGCACCACACTTTATTCCTTTAATCCTTCAAGAAAAAAATCATAGAATATCTGGTTTCCCTGGTTGGTGTGGCTCAGTGGACTGAGCATCAGCCTGCAAACCGAAAAGTTCTCCAGTTCTATTCCCCGTCAGGGTACATGCCTGGGCCACATCCAAAGTTGGTGGCATGCAAGAGACAACCAACTGACTCTTCTCTCACACATCAGTGCTTCTCTCTTCATTCTCTCTCCTTTACCCCCCCTCTAAAATAAATAAAATCTTAAAAAAAAAATCTGTTATGTGCCAAGAATACTCCTAAGAGGTGGAGACTCAGAGGTGTATTGTAAAAATACATTCCCCCATCACCCATGGGCATGGACAACAGTGGGGGCTGTCTGTGGGAAAAGGGGGGGTGTTGTGGGGAGGGGTCAAAGCAGGAATAACCAGGACAACTGTAATAGCATAAACTATTAAAAAAATTTAGCCCTGGCTGGTGTAGTTCAGTGGATTAAGCGTGGGCTGCAAACCAAAGGGTCGCCAGTTTGAATCCTAGTCAGGGCACATGCCTGGGTTGTGGGCCAGGTCCCCAGTGGGGGCCACATGAAAGGCAACCACACACTAATGTTTCCCTACCTCTCTTTCTCCCTCCCTTCCCCTCTTTCTAAAAATAAATAAAATCTTTTTAAAAATTAAAAATTTTTAAATTAAAATAAAAAGAAACAATTCCCAGAGACACTGCAGCGCTCACGTTGCAGAGCACATTCCGCTCAGGCTCCCAAGGAGACACACTGGTTATGGGAGGATTAGGGGTGGCCGGGGGTGGGGTGAAGTCTCTTAAGTCCTTGTCATCTTCCTGGATCCTAGTTAGCCACCAAAGGGTGAGTGTTAGGGCCTCTGGGCAATACCTATGGAGGCAGATCAGCCTTTGGGGGAGGGGGGAGAGTGGATTCAGGCTGGAAGGTCTTCTCTAGCCTGGAGGGATGTATCCATTGTCTCAGTGGGTGATGACCTGATAAATTCCTTCCCAGCGAAAACTCGTGCTTCTGAAGGTGTCCTTAGCAGGACCCAGTGCCTGGGTTCTAGGAGGGCAGAAGCTAGGGTGCCTTCTGCTGGTTTAGGGAGAACCTTGTTGGCATGTTCCCGCAGAAGCTGCCTGGTTAGGGCAAGAGTGAGGAGGCAGTCTCCAAGTGGGGAGTGGGAATTTGGAAAATTAACAAGCAGGAAGGGCCTGCCATACATAAGTTCAAAGGGGCTAAGGAAGGTGGGCACCTGTGTGTTACAGAACAAAACAAGGGGGCCTGGAACGATAATACTCTTATGGAAAGAGACTCAGGTCCGTCTCGTCCGCCGCCTTAAAGGAAAGATATCTCTCAATGCCAGAGATTCGTGAAAAGGAAAGGAAAACGTTTATTTAGTGCTATACAAACTTAAGGTAGTGACCTAATGTCTTTATCAGAATCTTAAAGTCCCTTAAAACACCCACAAACACACACAGTCCTTCCTTTCCCCTTGCCCAGTCTAGGGTACCGTATCTCAGGAAAGGAAATAGAAGTCCAGTCTTAGGCAATGTCTGGTTATTCCCAGTAATCCATGCTCGGCTGGTAGGCCTCTCTCGGTTCTCAGCACCATCAGCTGTGTCGTCAGAATCTCTGCTAAAGCTGGGTGATGGTTCCTCCTACTACTGCTGTGGGGGTCCCCACTCTGGCAAAGGTGCATGGTCCTCTCTCCACTACTCCAGCCATGTGGTCCTCTCTCCACCACTCCAGCCACGTGGTCCTCTCTCCCCCAGGACCACGAGAGTCTCCACTCAGCCAAATCCATGTGGTTCTCTCCTCTATGGCTGCCGTGTCTGGGTTTAAATCCCCGCGCCAAACTTCCTCTGCAGCCCTATTTCCGACTCCTCCC